>CM076584.1:1104963645-1105146709 GCA_034641835.2 Pinus albicaulis
GCTCAATATTTCTAGTATTTACTTTATCTCCACATGTTCAATGTTTATATTATTTACTTTATCTCTATATGCTCAGTATTTCTAATATTTACTTTATTTCTACATGCTCATTATTTGTAATATTTAAATGCATCTTCATTTTTTTTTATCAATTTGGGTCTTCTCATAAGTATGCATACATGTACTCGTTGTATGTGATATTTAATTCCACATCCAATAAGTGTCTACACTTGAAAAGTGAGTAAACCTTTAAAGAGATAAGCCAAAAATACAATAAAAAATTATTTTTCTTCGTTTCCCTCCAAAATTCATAATTCTTATTTTATTATTTTCTAACTATTGTTTTATTATTTTTTCTTTAGAATGACACATTTATGCTAAAATTTCCTCTAATCCGAGTCTCTACATGCTCAATATTTCTAGTTTTTACTTTATCTACGCATGCTCAATGTTTATATTATTTACTTTATCTCCCATATGCTCAATATTTCCAATATTTACTTTATTCCTACATGCTCAATATTTGTAATATTTACTTTATTTCCTCACATGTTCAATATTTTTATTATTTATCTACATATTTGGTTTTCTTTCAGCATGGTGGTCTATACAATTTTGCTTTCCGGTTTGGAATAGCGACAAGTCGTGTAAAGATTTACATTGAAAGCTTTGATATTTTATCGCTACTTTCATGGTGATTTTATTAGTTCCCACAAAATACAGTGTAACTAATCCTGATCAACAAGCGTGAATTTTGGGCAACTAAGGTCCAAACTCCATGCTGCCTTGCTCATATGATGATGGTCATATTTTTGTTGGATTCCTCTTTCGGAAAGGTGCAAGATTTGATCCATAGATCATCTTGATCAAATGAGCATAACATTAATTTTGAATTATATCTTTCCACATGCAGCACAGGTTATTGATTTATCCCACATGCCTTAGAGATGTGCTCACACATTTCTCATTAATGAATATAAATTGGAGACTCGAGGTACTGTTTTCTCATCATCTTCATCACACATTCTTTCATTGTGATATGATTGGTCTGGACAGCCTTTTGGAGGCATTTTCTTCTCCTCGCGTGTGGAGCGAAAGGCTGCTATCGCACCGATCTCGTTTAGGGCTTTTCTATTTTCTGCATGTGCCATACTTCTGGGAGCTTTCTTCTTCAATCCGCTGATATGTTTGGGGCTTTCTCTAGCTCGTGGCATTGACCATGGTCAAGCCTTGGTTGCTCGACCTCGACCTCTGCGGGCAGAATTCCGATTTTAGGAGGTCGGCCTGGCCCAGGCACTCAAAATCGGCGGGAATTCTAGGACGTTTCGACCAAAGCCCCAGTTTGCTGTGTTGATTTTTTTGAAGATGCACGTCATGACTTTTCTTCGCGTTGTCCCTAGTTTGGACTTGCGTTGGACTTGTGACGTTGAGATCATGCCTTTGGAGGGTTTTAGGTGTGACATGTTGGGGTTCCTCGTGTTTTGGCCAATTTGACCAAGACCAAAAGACATGGGATCCTAGGATCTCAGCTCCTCCCGGGATCCAGGAGAGGGATCTCTCATATAAAGGCAAAGAAATATATATCTTTGAAAGGCTCAAAATGAGAGTGGTAGGCCAGGTATGAAGCACGTTTTAAATTTGGTTTGGTTACCTGCTGGAGATCATTAGTCGAGAATGTTATGTGGAATGAAAAGAAACAAAAGTAGCAGGATGTTTTCGATCAAAAGAAGATGCCAAGAAAGTGTCGATCCATCGCTATGGAGTCATGAAAGATTACTTGCATAATAAATAGCTAGAGGCTTTTCCGATAGGGCAAGTCATCTATACTAAAGGATATTTTAGATAGATGGTGGAATGGAGACATTAAGGAGTGAAGGTGAAAGAAGGAAAGAAACCCAAGTGCCGCTACGAGAGATCGTACGGAATGTCATTTAAAATCCGGACACTGCACGGACATACCTCAAAGGCAAACTCTCAATGAAAGCACTGAGGGTAGCCTAAGATCGGGTCGAGAGGGTCATTTTAACTCCGGAGCCTCGCTTTCGGCATACTCAAAGCGGAAAAACAAAGTTAAGATTTAACACGAGAGAAAGGCCCAAGATCGGGAGAAGGACTTTTAACTCTTCAATGCATGTTTGACAACGGCTCAAGAGATCTCTAGAAGACGTTGTTTCGTTGCAAGGACCGCGTGGACGCTAACCCTAAATCCCACGGTATCCCAATTCTTCCGGCTTAAACCCAACATAGAACATCTAAGCAACAAACTCCAAACTATCATACATCGGTAAGCATGGGCTAGCACCAACATCTTTGACTAGTTAAATTACATAATTTGTTCTCGGACACACATTATTGCTGCAGAAATATCATGACAAGAAGACAAAGCAATAGGTAGGCGACAGGGTACCATGCGGTATATCCTAAGCCTACCTCTCAGATTTCTTTACCGCAGAATAAATGGAGCTGTGTAGATTAAATGAAATAAGACACCGCGGTAAGAGAAACATCACCGCAACATAGACCGGGATCTCGTGAAAATTCTGCTTTCTCGCATTAATTGACGTGAAAAACCAGATCACATACTGCGAGCTCAAATGGCCTCTACGGTCGAACTTCTCCCTCCCGGCCTACTAAATTACAAACTACTAAGCTACTTTCCCCCAATAAGCTGATTTCTAACGGTCGAACGACCTCACAACTCAACAGACAAACAACCTTTACAATATGTTCTTTCTGGGAGTTCTTATAGGAGAACGATAACTCTAGTAGTAGATGTACATTTAATTTATTTTCATTATGACAAAGTGAGAGCAAAGCGTTCGTGCCCACTCTTCTTACGTGGACTCTATGTCGCTACATGTATTTCTTTGAGGTTGTTTCGGAAGTCTTCCGTCGGGTGTGAAAATAAACTCCGGAGTATGTTCTTTGAAATCTCTTCCGATCGTAAGGCACTGCTTCCGTCTTCTCAAGCAAGTAAGGTGGCCCGAAGGTCGTCTTAGGTCTTCCCACGTCTTCCACAATTAAGCTGTCCCGACGGCCTTTAGAAACTTATGTCAGTTGAAATAACCTTTGACGAGGGCTCGAGGAGGCATGGAGAACCTCACGTCGAGAGGTGTCCTCTTTGAAGAAAATAGGCACTCGCTGTTTTATTAAAACACAAGAGCATGAATTATTTGTGTGCTTTAGGCCTTATTAGGCCTCTTAATCATCTTCATGGTCTTCAAATTGTGTCTTCCGTCCTTTCGAATCATCTGGATTATAGCATTAATCTCAACAACGGGCTCTTTAATCCATTAATTCCCTCGCTTTGATAATCTCATGCAGCTCGTCATGATAGCCGCTTCCGGCGCTGCGGGTCACAAGAGACTAAGGATCGTGGAGACGCAGTGAATTTCTTCGCTCTCTGTAACTCGGCGACACAATAAACCCGTTATAGAAAACCCGAAGCGAGAATCGTTTGTGGAGGCTCGTAGAATGGTGGACTTAGTTGAAAAGCGGGCGAAAATCGGCGCACGAGACGATCGGAAGGATGACCGCGATGAAGGCCTGGGACAAAGGAGGTCGTAGGCCGTTCGATTAGACGCAAGACAATGGTGACTGGGCCGCGCCCGTGATTCGCCGGGCGGAGGTGTTAATACGCGAGTTAGGCGGAGAAATAACCCTTAGTGTTAAAACACAAAGGTTTAAAGCTGCGGCATTACAAAGGAACAGGGAAAAATGAATGAAAGTTTCAGCGTTTAATGGTGGGACCGAGAGGGTAGGAGGGCGCATTGATTGTGGGTCGCTGGATCTCGGGGAGGAGATCAACGGTGGAGATCCTCGTATGAAACTCTTTTCGGTAGGTCGGAGTGAGAGAACGAGATGCAAACGCGATGGAATGAGGGCCGTAGATCTCAGATTGACCCGAACGGCCATGCATTGGATCGATCGCGACTCGGGGGAGACGAGAGGGTGGCCGCAGATTTGCAGACGATGCGATTTAGCACCCACCGGTTCCCATCGGAACTAGATCGACGATGGAGGGATAAATCGAGGCGAAGCAATGGAGGGCATAGGAGCGGAGCGAGAGAAATGAGAGTCGTATGGATCTTCAAGAGATCAACGGTGGAGATCCTAATCAGCACCGGAGCGAGAGCGCCAAAGCTCAGATGGTTGATGTCGCGATTGCACGAGGCCATTGGATTGGCGGAAGATCAACAGAGCTGCGTGTGGACCCGGAGATCGCCTACCAGTGAAACGAGGCAGTGGCACATAAAACTTTTCCGATTGGCGTTATGGTGCGATGTTGCGCGAGCCTTCGGATCGACGAAAGGGATCACCCGGTCATTATTCAATCGGAGTCGGGCGAAGAGGTGTTGGTGGGGCACGGTGAGAGATCAACGTTGGGCACGGTAGATCTACACATATCAACAAGCGAGATCATAGCGAAGGTTGGTTGCACCAAAACCTTCATCGCATCGGAGAATTTACGCTGACAAAGGAAATGCGCTCGCATCAAACTTTCCGGTGTGCATAAGCGCCTCAGGGCTCAGCGCACGGTCTCGGGCATGGGTCACATGGCGAAGTGGTTAGGGGCTTGGCGAACAGGGTCTTAGGCTCGCGTGGAAAAATAAGCAAGCTTTTTAAGCCAAAATGCATGTTTTAAAGGCTTAGAGAAGGGTTCCGGTAGAGAAAAAGGGCTTTTAAACCAAATGAAGGGAGCCATAAGGTTTAAAAAGGGATTTTTATGATTTAGAGGGTTAGTGAGGGATTTTGAAAGAAAAAGGTGACGAAAATAGAGGCTTTGTGGGAACGACAAGGAGGAAAGGAGGCCTTTTTTAGCAAAAATTTCTTTCATGGCACGGTGAGGCTTTTTAAGTGGAAACAACGGTGAGAGACTCTTCAAAGCGATGAACGACACAAAGAGGCTTCAAGAATGATATGTTTTCGAGAGGAGATGTATTTCTCGAAGGCTCAAAAACATTTGTAGCCACCTGCTTTGCTTGTCATTCATAGGTGGCTAACAGTGACTCCGCATGGGGATGGCATCTACCCTGAAGGTGTCAAGAATTCAAAAAATAATCTTTGGGGTAGGCCAAATGCTTGGTACTTGCATCATACATGTCCATTTTCTTTTCTTGGACTCGGCTACCACAATCATGGGAGACATCATATCAGCGATAGAATATTCTCCCAAACAACTACCTACCCATCTTATTGTCCTAACATTTTTCTTCTCCGTGCATTTTGGACCTGCAAACTCCTTTACATGATCAATTTTTTACAAACAGGGAAATAAGCTCATTCGTATTTTCATATCTTTATTTCTCCATGAGACCCAGATTAAACTTGACTGGTCTCATAGTTTCTCTGCCAAACTAATCTCTGCATAGGATTTAAAAGCATGCTCAGGGCATTTCTTCTCTACATTCTAAAAGCAGAAAATTGAAAAACGATCAGAAGCTGAGGATTAGGCTTGCCTGGCTTTCTGTGGGCCATGGCATAAAGAGACACAAAGCGCTCATGGAAGTGAACTCTGCATACATTTAAAACAACTAACTAAATGCTCACGTGTTGAGCTTTATTGATATTTCCTACCTACCCTACTCTAACTTGAAACATTTACAAGTCTAGCTTATAAACCTTCTCTTTCCAATACATCCGGCCTCCCATCAAATGATCCTAGGAATCTGCTCCTTTCTGCTCATCTCTTTCGAGCATGTCGGATAGGCAAGGCCTACATTCTTTTTTGTTTTTTTACCGTGCAACTTCATTTCTTGCTGTATCCGCAACATGCTTGCTCAAATTGACCTTTGATCCTTCTTCACAGTGTTTGCGGGAAATGAACATAAGGATCATGAAATGATGCTGGGTTTGTGAAGCTGCTTTGGCAAGTAGGCTTGAACCGAGGATTGCTTCCTTCTTCCTTTCGGATCAAGAACAAGACCTCTCTTGAGAAAGAGAATCTTCTTCATCTTCTTCATTTTCTACTTGGAACTCGGAGGACTCATCATATATGGTAGTGTTTGTCCTCTTGCGAGCTCTCGAGATGTTATGATTTGGTGGGTCGAGTCACGTGAGAAATATCTATGTATTCTTGAGCGAGTGGTTTGTTCCATTGCTTCCTCTTTTTTCAAGAGAAGGCTCCCTCGATTTCGACGCCGCTCCAAGAATTTCTTCACTGTTTTCCTTCTCATCCTCTAAGATGAAAGGCTCGGTCGATCTCCCATCACTTGCAAATTGTCCTTTCGATGTCTTGTAACGAAGTGAAGCAAAGGTCTAGAGATCCTTCACCCTCTTACTACACTTTTAAGATTTCTTTCATCGGTGACTCACAAATATTCGCTCGGCTTCATTACTCTCTCGGGAGTTGATGGAATTGATCTTCCTCCCTACGAAATCTACTAATGATGACCCCGCAAGATCATCTTTCCTGCTTTGGAGAAAATCATCATCGGATAGATCAAAAAATAGGAAAATCATGAATGTGAGTAATGCTACCAACCGGAAATACCGTGGATCACTACCCGAGTCTTTCTTCGCTCACGATTTACATATGTGAGCTTTCCAACTCTATCTACGAAAGCTTCAACGGATATGAATGGGCAAGAAATGTCGACTCAAATGAAACAAAAGTCGGCAGGCTAGCTATGTCTATCGATGATGCGATCTATTTCTTCTTCGTGTCAAAGGGAGATGATATTGTGTTTCTTTGACGCGAAGTGCGTTGTACTGCTGTTTCGTGTGGCGATTTCAAAGGGCGACCTTTCCTGCGAAGCCTGCGGCTACAAAGGATGATGGATCAAAGCACTTATGAGTTTTCAAGAATATCTTGAGGAATGTTCATCGCCTCTTGATTTTTTTCTTTCCTCGTCGCCTAATTCATCCGGGTTCTTGTGATGGCTAGGATGCACATGAAATTCTCGAATGGCTACTCGCCGGATCTCTGATGCATATTAACCAAATCCTCATCAATATCTAACGCAGTGCGTATGATGTCTCAAAGATTGATCACAACAATCCCATGATAAGAATGGAGAGTTTCCTTTATAATTCTTGTAAAATACTCGGTGCAGGTCCTTTAAAGAAAACAAACTTTTGGGTTCTAACCATTTGTACCAATTCTCAGCCTTTCTACGCTTCTAATGTTGCCATGAACATTTTCATTAGGCGATATTCATGCCATTCAACTTTAAACCTCCACACATGTATATGAAAACTTGATGAGATGTAGGCAAGGGTCATCAACATCCTCACCCCGAAAGGTAGGTAGGTTTTTTAGCCTGATCTACTTCGGGCATTTTTGTGTGGGAATCCGGATATGCTCCCTACTCATTCGCATATCTTCTCTCCGTATATGTGGAAGCATATTTGTAACCGGAAAAGAGTGTCATCGTATCCTCTCAACCGAGCTTCATAGTATTCTACCAGTGGATTCATTTGAGTCGGTTAGGAGCTATGGAGTGTGGAGTACGCTAGGTGGATTAACTTTGAAAGTTTGAAGCAGTTTCGTTGTCCACCATTAGCAGTGTATACCAATATAACAAGATTATTTTGGGTATTTTGAGTGCACTAGCACCGGTAAGACAAATGCACTCAATCCTCGATGAGGTCGCCATTATGTTGGGGTTCTCAGGAGCTTTTGGCCAAATTGGCAAGACCAAAAGACAAGACAAACATCAAAACAACTTTGGGATCCCAAGATCTCAGCCCTCCGGGATCCAGGAGAGGGATCTCTCTATAAAAGGCAAAAGTACAGATCTTGAAAGCTCAAAATGAGATATTAGGCTAGCATGAAGCTACGTTTTTTAATTGGTTTAAGTTCTGGCCGTCGGAGATCATTAGCGAGAATGTTATGTGGAATGAAAAGAAACAAAGTAGCGGGATGTTTTCGATAAGACAGGTCAAGAAAGTGTCGATCCATCGGCTATGGAGTCATGAAAGGGGATTACTTACATAACAAATAACGAGAGCTTTCCATAGGGCAAGTCATCTATACTAGAGGATCCTTTTAGATAGATGGTGGAATGGAACATTAAGGAGTGAAGGTGAAAGAAGGAAAGAAACCCAAGTGCGGTACCGAAGATCGGGGTCGGATGGATCATTTAAATCCGGACACGCTTTGACATACTCAAAGGCTGACTCTCGATGAAGGCACAGAGGGTAGCTTAAGATCAGCCGCGAGGTCATTTAACTCTGGGCGACAGCTTTCAGCCATACTCAAAGGGAGTTAAGATTTAACGCAGAGCAAGGCCTAAGATCATAGAAGGACTAACCTTCAAATGCTTTTCGACACCGGCTCAAGAGATCTTAGAAAAGGCCAACTGCGGTGGAAAAGGACCTCAGTGGACAGCTAACCCCCAAATCCCAGTATCCCAATTCTTCTCAGCTCAAACGCAACAATAACATCTAAGCAACAAACTCCAAAAATTCATACATCAGTGTAAGCATGGGCTAGACCAGATCTTTGACTAGTTAAATTATATGAATTTGTTCTCAAACACATTATGCAGAAAAAAATCAAAGGCAAGAAGAGTCGGTGGACATTAAGGTACCATGCGATATATCCTAAGCTCGATTTACGACGGATTCTTATCGGATAGATAAATGGGCAGCGTGATTAAAATGAAATAAGACAATTGCGGTAAGAGAAACACTCACCAAAAATATAGACCGGGATCCGTGAACGGTGCTCGATTAATTGAAGGTGGTAAAAACCACGGTCACATACTCTGAGCTCGACTATGCTACAGTCCAAAGCTTCTCCTCCCGGCCCTACTAAATTACAAACTACTAAGCTTCTTTCCCCCAATAACTGTCTAACGGCTTGAATGAATCCCTACAACTAACAAACAAACAACCTTTACAATATGTTCTTTCGGGAGTTCTTATAGGAGAACGAGAATGCTTGTAGTAGTAGATGTACATTTCAATTGATTTCTATTAAGGCTGTGCGTGATAGCGTTCGTGCCCACTACGCTTAATGGCTGCGTGATCACCTTTGTATGTATTGTTTAGGGCCGTGGAGAAGTCTGCAATCGGTGTGAAAATAACTCAGGTATGCTTCTTTGGAAATCCTCTCTGGGATCGTAAGGTACTTTGTCTCCGTTCTTCTCAAGCTAGTAAGGTGAGCGAAGGTCTTCGTGTTTTCTGCGCTTTCCATAAGCTTCGACACGGCTGCGCCTTTCGAAACTCTCGTCCCGTGAAATAACCTTTATGGAGCTCGAGGAGGCATGCGAGTCTTATCTGTCAGGAGGTGTCCTTTTTAAGAAAAATACATTTTCGTTGTTATTAAAAACACGAGATATGACTTATCTGTGTGCTTGGTGCCTTATTAGGCCTCTTAATCATCTTTCACATGGTCTTCAAATTGTGTTCCTCGTCCTTTGGAATCATGGGATTATAGCATTAATCTCAATAACGAGGCTCTTTAATCCATTAATTCCCTTTGTCGATGCTCTATGCCGGGCGGCCGTGTGCGCTCTCTGCGCTACGCGGGTCACAAAGGTCGCGATCGCGGGAGACAAGAGTGAATTTCTTCGCTCTGTAATCCCTGCACATGACCACACACAAACTCCGGTATAAAAAACCCGGGGAGCGAGAGGAGAATGCTGTGGAGGTCTGCGGAATGGTGTGACTTAGTTGGGGCGAGCGAAAATCGCTACAACGAGAATGATGGAAGGATGACACGATGAAGGTTTGCAAAGTAGGTCGTAGACCGTTCGATTAGACGAGACGATGGTGATCGACAGCCGATTCGTCGACGGTGTTAACACGAGAGTTGGCGGAGAACAACCCTTAGTGTTAAAAAACACAAAGGTTTAAAGTCTCGGGAGGCGGAATACGAAAGGAATAAAGGGATATGAATGAAAGTTTCGGGTGTTTAATGGTGGGACCCTAGGGCCGGAGGCGATTGATTATGGGTCGCTGGATCTCCAGAGGAGATCAACGGCGGAGATCTCTGGATGAAACTCTCTGGAAGGTTCGATGAGAGAACACGACGATGACGTTAGCGGAATGAGGCCATAGATTCTGACTGCACGGACGTGTCACGATTGGACCTGAGGATCGCCGATCCGGTGGGAGACAAGGTGGCACTTAAGACTTGCGATGCACGACGTAGCGACAGCCCGTCCGATCCCGAAACCGGATCGATGGTGGAGGTTAAATTGAGTGAAGTAATGGAGGGCACGGGAGCAGAGCGGGAGAAATGAGCGCGTCGATCTCAAGAGATCATCAGCTGGAGATTCTGTCGCATCGCGAGCGAGGCGTTGTGCCAAAAAGCTCCAGATGGCGGATGTTGCGATTACACCGTGAGCGGTGGACCGCTGAAGATCAGCGGTTGCGACTGGACCGCGAGATGCGCCAATTGGGGAAAGCCGAGTAAAGCGGCACAGCAAAACTTCCGATGGCGATGGTGCGATGGTGCAATGGCGGCCGGACTGCGGTAAAGGGATCCAATGGTCAATATTCAATAGTGGGTGCGCAGCAGAGATCGGCGGCGTGGTCATGATCTATACGGAGATCAACTGCGAGATCACGACGAGAGGATGAAGGATAACCTGATGCCTCTTTCCGTGTTGAAGAGCCCCTTCAGAGTATTGATTCATGTATCTTAATCTATTGTTCAATTAGTAGTTTTTTATTTCTAATTCATAAGGTAATCTTGTTAGAGAAGGACAAACAAATCTCTTAAGTTACTGAGATTCTTTTCGCTTCGATTACACACTTGAATTTAGAAATTGTTTAAGTTAGATTTATATTTGTAATATGTTAGCCACCTATAATATTTGTTATAGAAAAAGGTTGACAAGAATTTTTTGAGCCCTTCAAGGAACAAATTTCATCGCTAAAAATTTTTGGCTCTTAAAGGCTCTTGAAAGGCTCTTGCTGCCTCATGCCTCCGTCTTCTCAAAATCTTCATTTACTTATTTCCATTTTATACTCAGAAAGTGCATTTAGTTTCATGAGAATAGACCGCTCAAAACCATCATTTTTCCTTCTCACTCAAAACTAACCTTCATTTTTACCTCTCTCTTCTGCTCATTTTCCTCCTCGATTTGCATTTTTCCTCATTTCCTTCATATAATCCACCCTTTGCATAGTTTAAAAACTCCTTTTAACTATCACTTAGGAAAACCCTCAAAAATCCATCGAAAACTTTGAAAATTTCATGAAAAACAATTTTTTATTATTATGGACTTAAGCTTTGGGCCAAGTCCTAACCACTTCACATGCCCACACACGGAACGGTGCCATGCCCCTCACGCGTGCTTATCGCATCGCAAATTTTCAAAGTACTTGCAAGTCTCTTGCCATGGTCCGTAAAGTTTCGATGCGATTAGCTTCTACGTTATAAGACGATTATATTATTTTTCATATAAACCATAAAGCCCGCCCTCGCGCTTAAACCTTGTGATATTTCGTTCCCGATCCAGTTTTTCTCTTTTTCGTAAAGTCTTAAAACCCACTTTCCCAAAGTTTAAACTAAAAACCAAAGTCACGTGTTGAATATTTAAATGGGTATATTGAAAGTAATCGTAGTCGTGCGATCGCTAATCGTGAGAAAAGTACAATGGGTCGATCGAAAAGGAAACCGCATCAAACTTTCCGATGTGACCGGGACTTATATGCATAAACTCTCGCCTTTTCATTTCATATGACTTTCCATCGGGGACCAAGTGTTAAAGATCCCGGGCACCAAATCGCATCGCAAATATTCAAATGGGTTGACTGAAAGCATCGGAGTTCAATGGGCCCTGGGTGCGATCGACCGCTCTCACGTTTTATGTACGCCACAGGGCATATTACATTCCGTAAAGTCCGTAGCGCCACACGGCGGCTCGTGCGCCTATCCACCTTATACATATTTTTCCGCCCCCGAAACACAAAACCTTTGTAATTCCAAAGTTTGGAGTTTTTTATATATTATAAGGGTCTTCTGGCACGGGTCTGAATTCCTGAAAACGAAATCCCTGCCATCGATCGAAGAACGATCAAGCTGGCCAGCCGACGCTCCATCGCACCGAGGTTTTTCAATCGCATCGCAACTTTCACCTCCGCGTCCACTTGTTGCTCTCGATCGATTGGCCATACCCCCGATCCATTCTCCACCGCTGATCTAACCTTTCAGATCGATGGCTTGCGCTTCATCGCATCGCATGTTTCCAATCGCTCCATTCGCTCGCCACGATCGCGATTCTCCAATTGACACGGGACGAGCCCGCACGTGTCCGGATCGGACGGCCCAAAATCACCAGCTCTTATTCTTCTCTCACTCTCCTTTTTCTTTCCTTTCTACGCGGTCTCCTCCACCGTTGGATGCTTTCATCCGATAGCCACGCTCCTCGAAAGCTCTGCAAAAGAAGTTTAACCGAGGTACGCGAGTTTCTTAATGCTTGTTAGTTTCGCGAGGCTTTTCCCATCTTGCGAAGGAAAAGAAGACCAAAAGGCCGCTGATTCTCGCCTTTATGGTTATCAAAGGGAAAGTGACGAAAGGGCTCCACTCCATGTTTTATCAACGCTTTATGGGCGCCGATACCATAAAAGAGCCTGCGCATGACCACGCACATCGACGAGCACACCGTGTTTAAAACACGACGTAAAAGAGTATAAGTTTCGAAGAACGTAGCGCAACGAGGAGAAGAAGATTGAGGACATGCATTTGGGGAATTACGGCTAAGAATAATTATCAAAATCCTAATTCCACTGATTAAAACACAGGCCAAAAGAAATCATAAGTGTTTAATTGACAGAAAGGGCTTTCCACCGCCTCGACTGAGGCGAATTGATTCCTCAGCTACCATAAATGCCACATGCCTTAGCGCATTCAAAAATAGAGGCCAGAAGTTATCGTTCAAGTGAAGGTATTACGCTTCGCGGTGCGCGAGAGAGTTAGTCGCAAGGAACTTAAATGCTAAAAATGTCACAGCTGTAGAGTTACTCCAAAGTATGATCATGTAGCCTTAAAGTCAACAGCTCCCACCGAGCTTAATCTCAAAATGAAAAGAGCTTAACACAAAAATCCACCCATAAACTTCTTCATCGGAGCCCCTCAAAAGGCCAAGAAGTCTTGAATGCAGCCATTAATTGCCTTGAGAGATCTTTTAACTGAGATCTCACCTCCTCATCCTTCTGTAAATAGCACGTAGAAGATGAGAATGCGTAGTTCTGCGTAACTTTGAAATACATTTGAGCTTAAACTTCGATTGTAAATAGTGTTTCACCGGCTCCTTGGAGCTGCGCTCAGTGATAGATTAGTTAGCCGAATAGTGAAGATGATTGCGTAAGGCGAAACAGTGGACTTGAAAGACACGTGCTTCGGTTTGACATCGATAACAAGTCGTTTCTCGGATCTTGTTCTATATTGCTCGGTGAATTGCTTTCTTTGTTATCGTTTTTCCTTCTATGTGTGTCATATTTGTCCACTTTTTCTCACGATAAGAACTGAGACGTAGTAGAGTTTGGGACCTCGTTGTATATCAAAGTAACCTTCTCCGACTTATAAGCTTTATCTCAATGTTTTCCTCCAAATTGTTTATTTAAGAATGATTTAACACGCTAGCTGCAGTTAGGAATGCTAGAGTTCCCTCGTCCCACTTGCTTGCTCTTAAACATTGTTCTTGAAATTTATTTTCCTTATTTTGCTTATTAAAGTTAGGACTAGAAAAGTGATGGTTTGCTCGTTTCTAGCTTCTATTCTCCAAAGGCGGATTCAGAAAGTTTCCCTTGGTGTTGGCGAGCTGTGACTAGGTTTACAAGTACTCTAATCCGATCTCGGGTTACACTTTGTTTCTCTTATGTGTTTTCAATACTTTCTAAAGGTAATTACGTGGATTCTCGGATTGTTTTGTCCAATTAAGCTTCTTTAATACAAACTTGCCCAAGAAGTCTATGGTTATGCTCCGTTCTTGGTTGGTTTTAGTGTCAGCTACTTAAGAGGCTTTTTCTTGCTTTGGCGTAGTATAAATCCTTGTGAAATTATTATCTGCCTTTCCACCCCTCCAACACCTTTACTATTTCCAGTTCCATCATTTTAATCTCAATAATCTTCTGGTGATATAGTATGACTCGCCCCTTGGATCACTCTTGATGTTGTTGCTCAATTAAAGCCACGGTATGACTCCACAGCCCAGTGGACTAAAAACCATCGTTATATCTATCTTTTAGCCATAGCTGTTCTATCCACTTGCAACTTCTCACCTTTGAAAACTTTGCACTTAGAACTTTCTCCTCGAAAATAATAATCATGCTCGATCATCCAAAAACAAACAAAACCCTTGGCCTTCATAACTAGCCTAAAATCATTACAACTCAAAGAAAAATCCACCTTTGTACTTATTGGAGAGATCCCTCTCACGGATTCGGGGAGGGCTAGATCCTAGAATCCCGTAGTTGCTGAAAACGATGTTGTTTCTACAGGCTTTAGTCCTCACCCAGTCTACTGCTAAAATTACAAATTACTAACATAATATACATTTCCCTCGTCATTAATAAACCATCTTCAAAATTTACCATAAACTGGAACCCACATACTTTGGGGATGCTTCTAAGTTCCAGCCTTTCTTGGATTGATAATAAATACTTGCGTTAGTTTACATAGTAAATTTCACATGACATTTTGCCGCTGTCACGTCGGAAGCATATTTTCAAAACGGTCAAATAGGAAGATAAAAAGATTAAAATATATATATATATATATATATATATATATATAATCACCAAAAACAACAAAAACATAGTTTTTTCTTTCAGAAGTTATTATTTTCTTATGCCTAGAGATAGAGATCAGAAAGGCAGATTTGGCAGACGACAGCTCCCACATTTATCCACAGGGACTAACAACACCAATTGGCCGGAAGACCTACGCATAGAAGAGTTAGAGGAAAATAAGCAGTCTGTGACAAAGAAGAATAACTTTAGCTTGAAAGACAAAATCTTATTGGCAACGAGGTAAAAAGAGAACAATCACCTAAAGAACCTCCTTCGGTATGGAAACAAAAAGATACATGAAAATCTAATTGTTGAACAACCAGAGCAACCTTTGTCCTTGAAGAAATCAAAGTAGTGGAAGAAATACAAAATCAACCACATATTGAAACCCTGTGTATCATTCGAACAAGAAATGGTTGAAGAAGGAGAAGGATCCAACTGAGCTAAACATGACTCTGCAAACCAGTGCTCGAATATGAAAGACAACAAAGGGAATGGAGAAGAAAACGAGAGGAAGAAAGAAAGGCAAAGAGGAAGACGAAAGAGCGAGCAGCACCTAGAAGAATAGAGGAGGAGGAAGCAAGAAGATAAAATCAAACAGAAGAACACAAGAAAATGAGCATGAGAAATTAACAATGACTCGAGTGAAAACTACTTTTGGCTTTCCAATCTTAGATGTGAGAGAAATATTAGGAGAAGAAATAAAAATTAAAAACATTCCACCTTCTGTATTGCCTAACTTCTATGGAGTGTCAACGAAGATCCCGATGCGTTCGTGTTCGAGTTTGATATCTCGTGTAGAACTTATGGATACGTCGCATTGACACACACGAGCTTCGACTTTTCTCTGCTACTTCCAGTGTAAAGCAGCTTGAAATGGCTTATGGGGTTAGGGAGAACATACACTGATTGCTTCTTGGGATGATATGAAGAATTTTTTCTTAACACGCATCAAGCTTATTGCAAGGCTAGAGACTCGAAAAGAATACATTTTTAGAATGACACAACAAGGAAGACGAAATTTTCGAAAGAATATTTGGAAATATTTCTTTAAAATTTGCGAGGAAATCCACACCTCGCCCTCTTAGTCCCGATACCATCCGATTGCCATTTTTTCTTAAGGGTATCGGTAGATGAACATTTAGACATCCTCACGTAATGGGAAAAAGAGATATCTCTAATTTACCATTTGAAGAAATTATTGAACTTTGCTGAAATACTCTAGGGGAAGACAGAGTGGCGAGAGAGATATTTCATCAAAAGCTTCCAAATTTGTAGCAAGCGCGAATAAGAGAAGAGATAGGAATTTTAGTAGAAAATTTCAAAACGGATCTCTTGAGCACCTTTGGGAAACACAAGCAGATGTCTTGAAAGCTGAGAGAAAAAGAAAGAAGAACGAAGACGAAATCTTGCACTTTGTCCAAAGTGTAGGCAAAAACATCCACTCGGGGAATGTCCTTTGCAAGGTGTACAAGTGTGTGGACTATGCACGAGAAAATCATGCAACGAGAAAATGTCCGCAATTAAAAAAGAACTGGCAAGGAGAAGAAGTGCTTGGAGTAGATTCTCTCTAATATACGGCACCAAGGAGGAGACCTTAGAAACCAAGGACGCCTCAACACAACAAAACAAAATTTTTCGATATCACTCAAAATACATGGAATACACCAATGCCATGGCGAGCTTGGCCACCACAAAAATATCCAAAACAAACCTTCGCACTGAGGTTGGAGGGATATGCAGTTATGGAAACCAACCACCATAGCATATGTATCCTCAACAGTATCAATATCAACAAGCATACCCTCCACAACCACATTTTCCTCAATGTCGACAATTCACGGCCAACATCGCAATGCCACATCCACATCAAAGAAAATCAACCAATGCTAACTCCGCCGCGAGCAACTTCAGTCGCCCACCAACCAACCACCTCCCAGATCAACACAATTACCAAAGCTCGGCAAACGAGTAGCTAATCCAAGTAACAAGGTGGATAGACCGACATATCATGTGGAAGAGGCAACATATTATCCTACTTATTCAATTCTTGCCATACAGATGTCCACCTAAAGTATGGGAAGGTGTTACGAAGAAGATTCTCCTCGATAATTGAAGAGAAAAATTGAACAAGGAGAAAAAAATTCAACAATCCCTCACCGAGAAAATAAAACTTTCGAGAAGGTAAATATATTATGATGGCGAGACTCACACAAGAGATCTCAGAGAGATTGACACGTCGGGAATATCCTCGAAATATCTCTGCCTCGAATTTCCCAATATTACGGATGAATTGAAAAAACACATATGTCAACTCCTTTGTTTCTGGGCAATTAAAGACATTCGGAGTGTATGAAAAAACAATAAAGGAGTTATGCATTAAGAGATACTGTGCAGAAGAAAAGGAAAGGATCCACCCACGATCCAGAGGTAATTGGAATTTTAGCTAGTCTCATGTGTCCACAAAAACAACCATTGAAAAATAAAGATGTATGATCCAAAGAACTCCTTTGGTTACCATTTCGATTATCAGACGTTTCAGTGCCATATACCTTTACAGACTTGGGAGAAACCATATCAATGTAATGGCTACGAGGAAAGCCCATGCGAAACATTTTGACGCAGACAGACATTAGACCTACTACTACGGTCTTAGAACTTGCGGAGATAGATCTAAAGTTGTACCGACAGGTATATTGGGAGATATCATTGTCTCACTTTGGATTCATGGGAGTATCCCGCAGACTTCTTGATTTTGGCGACCAAAGCATGTATGGAGGCAGCATCCCTTAAATTTTAGGCGAGACCATGGTTAGCCACTTTAACGATTTCTTTACATTGAATGCATGTACGGTCATAGTATGATATATAGCACATGGAGATGAAATAAAACGCGTTACATTGTTATATCCTCCCTGCTCGACTGCTTTCTTTATTATCATGGCTCGATGGAGAGTAACCACAAGAGCTTGATACGTGTCTCAGTCTTTAATCAAGTTTATAATTTTAGAGGAAGGAGGAAGAAAATGAGGACTCATTACATCTTTTCATCTCGGAACGATATTTCAGCGACTGCAGAGTAACTCACTAATATGAAGTCTGCTAGTGAAGCTTTTAAATGACATCAAGTTTTCGGGAAAATTAGCACTATACGGTCATTGCAAAATACA
This sequence comes from Pinus albicaulis, assembly GCA_034641835.2. Taxonomy (NCBI): domain Eukaryota; kingdom Viridiplantae; phylum Streptophyta; class Pinopsida; order Pinales; family Pinaceae; genus Pinus; species Pinus albicaulis. The sequence continues at coordinate 1,104,981,507 of CM076584.1, forward strand.
TTCGGAAAGCATTTTTCCTATGAATTCACTACCAATTCAAACAACAAAATCATCGAGATCAGATCCTGAGACATCTGAATATTGGTACACAACTTACAATCATCACGAGAGCGAAAGTTAATAACATTGTTACAAAATATATTTAAAAGCTTTTGCATCGAGATTAACAGAGACGTGCGAGGACATCGAATTACGCAGTGTATCCAGAATCACATTTACAACGATGATCAAATTAAACCTCGTATGGCATCCACAAAGAAGGATGAACCTCCTTGATGAAGGAAATAGTGAAAAGAAGAATTGCACTATTACAAGTCGGATTTATCTCATCCTATTTCGGATAGTCAATGGGTTTCTACTCTTTAGTTGTAGTACCTGAGAGCAGATGGGAAATGGAGATAACTTGTGTGTATTGGCTGCGAGAAATCAATAAGGTTATATTAAAAGATCATTTTCCCTTTACCATTTATCGATCAAGTGTTAGATTCATTACGTGGAAAGAAATTCTTTTCATTTCCTAGTATGGATTTCGCAGATATAATCAGATACAGACAGCATCAGGTCAAGATACGAGATAAGACAACATTCACATTCCCATCTTGAACAGAGCAATATGCATATAATGTATTACCCTTTGGTTTATGTAACGCATACTGTTACACTTCTTCAAAGAGCAGCTCTTGCAATCTTTGTTGATTTGATCCATGAGTGTGTAGAAGTTTACGTGGATGATTTCACTGTGTATGGTACAACATATGATGATTGTTTACAAAATCTTGAAAAAGTGTTAAAAATATGCAGATGAGAAAATATATCACTTGGTAATGAAAATATGTTCTATGATGTTAACTAAGGGATAGTGTTGGGACACCATATTTCTTCTTTGGGAATTAAGGGACCTAGCAAAAATTCAAGTCATTGTGAATTTAACACCAACACCACGATACAAAAATAAGTTAGAAGTTTCTTGGGTTATGGAGGCTACTAGGAGATTTTATAGAAAATTTCGGTAAAATAGCTTTTCGCAAATTATTCAAGTTAACATAGCGAGTCGTCTGGAATTTCAATGGAAAAATAATTGTCAATATGCATTTTGACACCATTAGAAACATTGTCAAAATGCGGTTGAAAACATTAAAATAAACATTGTCGACTGCACTTTCTTCGAGGGCCTAATTGGTCTTTGTCATTTCATATTTCAGCCGATGCATCGACGTTAATCGCCATTGGAGCACCACTTGGAGGGAATCAGTTTAATTATGCCACATATTTTATAACCAAAAATTTGTTCCAGGTAGAATTGAACTACCTAATCGTCTGAGAAAAAGAAATGTTAGTTGTAGTACATACGGTTAATAAATTTCCAGCATTATGCAACAGTGCTATCAAGTTTACATCCACACGAGATCATTCATCCATAAAATATTTAATGAAACAAAATCAATCACAAATGAAAGCGGAGTAACTAAATGGATGTTATTAATGCAATAATTTTACATGACTGAGACAAGATAGACCAGGCAAAGATAATCAAGCTGCAGACTTTCTATCACGACTACATTCACTGGTGATCCAAAATCCGATATCGGATAATTTTCCAACGAACATCTATTTTGCTATAAATGCTCAAAACTCAATGGTACTGCAGCTATTGGTAACTATTTATCATCACAGAATCCTACCATCTCATTACACGTATAAATAGAAAAAGACATACACTAGAGAAAGTGCTAGATATAGTTGGGTTAATGGAGATTTGTTTCTATCTTGGTGTTGACTAATGATTAGAAAATGTGTTAGAGAAGACGATATTATTGAAATTTTTAAATCATGTCATGACGAACCATGTGGTGGTCATTTTTGCAAAATAAGAGGACGAAGACATAAAGTGGTCGAAACATGGCTACCGCGGCGGCGATCTTCAAGGACTCGGGGGCCTATGTAAAGAGATGTGTTGACAGTACTAAAGGAATTGATAGGCCGGTGGCATTAGATGAAAGTCCATTAAAAGCCACAAGTACTTATTGAACCATTTGAATAGTGGGCTTCAGATTTTTGTGGGACGATCAATCCTCCATCCAATGGAAAGAATTACATCTTGATATGTACGGATTATGTAACTAAGTGGGTGGAGGAAAAACAAGTGCTGCTGGCAACGAGAGACATTGTTGTGTATTTTATGTTTGAATAAATATTTTCTAAGGTATGGAGTTACAGAGACGGATAGTAAAGTCGGCCAAGGCACATAGTTCACATCAAAACTTGTTCGTGATATTACGGAGAACACAAGATCAAACACGGAAAATCAACTCGCATCACCCTCGAAGGCAAACGGACATGTCGAATCAACAAACAAAGTCCTAGAGAACATTATGAAAAGAGATCGTACAAATGAATTTCGAGGGAGCGTCGGAAAGATTGAGAGATGCACTATGGGCACATACGACACATGGAAAAACACAATTGGGCTGAGTCCATATCGCTAGTGTATGGAAAAGAAGTCCTATTACCCATAGAATTTCAACACATACATTCAAGCTAGCATTACAATTGGGGATGGAATTATACTGAAAGGCACAACAATAAAGAATTATGGAATTAAATCAAGCCGGATTTGAAGATACGACAACAGAGCAGCAGTCGAACACACATCTCTCGTGCAAGAACAAAGAATCAAATGGCATGATCGCTCCTCATAAAAGAATAAAATTTTCCGTAGGGATATTGGACACTTTTAGCCTTGCATCCAAAGTTCAAATACTCAAGCTCAAATTTACGACCTCATTGGCTTTGGGCCATATGAGATTGAAGAAATTCTTTGGACAATCGGAGTGCATCAAGATATTGACGAAGCATCTATTTCGTTTTGTCGTTAATGGACATCGGCTTAAATTTTACGATAGCCTTTATAAATAAAGAGGTGATTTTCTCGAGAAAAAAATCGACAGATTCATATCCGGAACTAATGCAGCATAGTAATATGCCTCCCATAATTCTAGAAAAGAAGAAGAATAATAACAAATATATATATGTGTGTGTGTGAGAGAGAGTGAGAGAGAGAGTTTGGTTGTGAAAATACGGAAATCGGCCGCACATGCAAAATCGAATTCACATCGAGAAAACCAACTTGTTTCGCCAATATGAATTCTCTCTCATATTTTACTTCTACCATGATTTTTGCGTGTATATACCCTCCAAGTCATTGGCTGCCGACTTGAGGACAAGTCTTATCATCAACTTGGGGGAACGTGTGTAATAAAACTATGAAAATAGTTGTCAACGACTGAATTGAAGACGGAATATGAACTAAAATTACAAATGAACCTCGGTACATCATTCAACATATATAGAAGGGACCGAATTATTATTGAGAAAATTATTCGTAAAGGGACCCGTATCATTACGATAGAAGAAATTTTCTAACATTATTGTAAATTACTCCGGAAAGGGACCTCGAAAATAAAAAATTTCGTGAGAGGACCTCGAGCTACATCAAATGAAGATCATGTTAGAAGGGACCGACGTGTCAAAGTTTTAACCTCGCGAAGGGACCGAACAACATCATTCCAAATCGATCGGATGCAAAGCATAAATAAATTCTCTACATAGTCTCAAAAGAGCCATCGTGATAACAAACACGATGTCGACCATCATGAACATCAAATGGTTTTGAGGGAATACGAAATGTGATGACAGAAGTCAAAAATTGCTCTGAAAATTTCAATTTTTGTGAAAATATTCGAGAAATTGTAAAGCTAATTTAGCATCAGGTTATGCATTTTTACTCACCTTCACATTTTTCATCATTTACATTTCATCACCTATGATTCTTAGCCCTATTTTTATCCATATCTATACCATTATCCTAATCACTCGATAAACATTCCATAACCCATCCATACCATACCCTCACCTATATCCGAGCAAAAGAATCATAAAACAAAGGCTTAACATTAAACCTTTGTTGGACCCACGATAAACAAACAAGAGGTTAGTGTCATTATGACTTTACTTTTTAAAATATGACCATTTCATTTGACCAGACTTTTAAAAATTAAATAAAAAGAGCAAAACTAAAGTCTAAAATCATATGATAGTGCAACTTTATTTTCAAACAACAAAACAAAATACAAAAAGCGCAATCGTTAAAAATGGTTATAAGCTAAGGTAATGGAGAAAGAGCGCAATCATAATGCAAAAAATGGAATGCAAACTAACCTAAAGTATGATGCTATGAAAAACAATGCATGACAATGATGTATGTATATGGATGAAAATATTATGAGACAAAGTGATACACACAACGGTGGAGGGAATGTATAAATGATGGCATACGGTGATGTGAATACAAGCAATGAAACGGAAATATGATGGCACATATGCATTAGGGTATGATGTGTTTCAATGGAGGATAGAAGCGGACATAGTCATAAATGCAAAGCATGAAAGAAAAACGTAAATGGATTGCGTAATAAGTGAAGCGAGAGGATGAAATGTACATCGTGGAGCCGACATGACGCCGAGGGTAAGCCATGGATGCATCGATCAGCCGGTGGTTGATGAACGGTCAAAACAAATTCAAAATGCTCATATTACAACACCTGTGTAAGCGTTGAGAGGACCTCCGTTGTTTCCTAAGACTTCGAGCTTAACTTATATACACTGTGTGTTTTTCACCATCATCGCCTTTCGAAGGTTTAGTGAGAGAAGGAAGGCATGAAATCAAAACACGCATCCATTTTTAACGAGCTCTGTGAGAAACAAAATAAACGAGAGAGGACAAGGAGAAGTTGTGAGGAGAATAGAATAAATATAATGCAAAGACAAGAAAGGCAAGTAGGAAATATAGTAGTAGAGAAGAACGGAGCGACAAGGGGAAGCGATGGAATTTTCAAAGCCATACAAATCCGGAAAATGTGTCGAAGCAACCACGTTGTCGAGGCAAAATCCCGTGAAGAATAAGGTAAGGAAAGTAGCTTCAGTATTTTGTTATTTAAAACAACGATGATTCACATAAGTAAATCTCGGGTTTTTAAACAAAGCTCGAGAGTTATAAAAGGAGTTCTTTTCTATTACGGTCTTGAAAACTTGTCATTGTGTTGCACTTGTCTTTGACACCACTCATAAACGCTTTCGACACCACTCATAAATGTTTTGCCATCGACCGACATTAAATCTTCTCGTTGATTAAATGAGTAACTATAAAGATATTGAGTGAATATTTCGATAAGATTGAAGATGCCGAGATTGAAACACGTAGACTTCGACTAAACTAGAAGGAAAATCACAAGGATCATCATGAGGGAAAATCATGAGGATCATTGCAAAGACGAAGGGTAAACTTAAAAACGTCCGTCGCGCAGTCTTCTCTATTTCAAAATGAATGTAAACAAAGAATGGATATTTTTGGTTTGAATTGCATAGTGAATTTCATTTTAATTTGGGTTGTGTAGTATATTAATTTCATTTGCAGACTCGGCGGAAGAATTTGAATCGAGTTTTGTGGAGAAAGATTGGCTTTAAAGAGGCACGATCAAACATGTTTTGTATTTTGACATAGAAGAGGGCGGCGAGTCTAGTGAATTTTGAAGGAAAACGGTGAACTCATTATGACATTTTTGATGAAACACCGAGCTATTCTCTTGCATAAACGTGTGATCTTATATTAGATACATAATGCTTTGCCTTAGGAAAGAATTTTGTATGGAATCGAAGGGTCACAATGACATCGTACAGATATCATTTTTTTACACAGATATAAATTTACAAAAATGCAGGTAGAGGATTGTTATAAAAAGAGATAGAGGATCAAATAGAGCGCAGGATAATAGAGACAATATGTTTTCTTAAACCTCTCTATATCAAATCTTGTGTCCATTTGAAGCGGTAAGCTCACGATTCTTCGAAAGGAAAACGAGAGGATTGATTTCAATTACTTGGCTTGAGCAGACAGATGAGGTAAGCCTCGCTCACGCATGATAACATCTAGTAGTTGAATTTTTGCTTACAAAAATGAAGTTAATGATAGTAGATGGGTACATCAAATGGTTTTCTGCATGCGATATGACATCAAGAATAGGGCCCAAATATTTTCGAGATTGAACATTGGAGTAGGGAAACGAGCTTTGAGGAAACTTTATCGATCGGGCTTGATCTAGCTTCCTTTAGAAAATTCAAAGGGCACAATGAGGATATCACAATGGAAGTTTTATAAACAATTGCAAACAAGATGAAACACCACAAGAAAAAAGGACATTGGTGAGGGTCATGCTTGTGACGGACCTTTCTCAAGGTCCATCACCAATGCCACATATCATGACTTGGCCTTAGTGTTGTTGTGAGTGTATATAGTGATGGTCCTCTAAGGTTCGTCACCAAATCCATTTTCAATAACACTTTTGAGAATAGATTAAAGGAAAATCACTAATTCTCTCTTTGGTGACACTTCTAGTGACAAACTTTTAATGACCCTCACCGATGCTCTTTTTTGTTACTTTTGGTGACGGTCGAAAAAATGTTCGTCATCATCGATCATTCCGATGAGTTTTTGATGACGCCATGTGCACGTTAATATATTTTTTGGCCAAAAGACAACGATTTAAGACCATTATCGTGGAGTATTTCTTATAATATTTGCAAATGCCATAGTGGTTAGAGTCCGTCAATTTTTAAGTAATTAGTGTGTATCATTGCCCTCAAGTAATGACTAGATGAATAGAGTTTTCCTATGAGCTCAACACCTGATTCATATCTATTAAGCTTTATCATCTAGAAAATTTCCCTTTAGATAAAGTTCCACTAGTATGTGTAGGAAATATATTGTTTTGATGCTTAATCAAAATCTGTCAATTCTACTAATGAGAAATACCTAACACTCCTCAACAATCTCGCACACCTTAAATTAATGCTTTGCGCACACTAACATTTCTTGGCACCCTCGCATGTATTGGAAACATCTTGTCATGACGTTGATGCCCAAGCACATGGTGGCATGCACTAGCTGCATCGTAGAACTCTCCTAGCATGTGTCGGCATGCATGTAGTCCCTAACATTCCTCAGAACACCTTGGTTGCATGCATTGACATACATTAGAACTCGGGAACACAATGCCACTTGGCATGTATTGGGACCTTTATTATTAGTGTGTCTAGCATGTCCATTTTGAAAAAATATAAAGTACCAACTTTATTAACCACACTCTTATGTGTTAATTTCCTTGCATTTTATCTTGGTTATTCCTTTTGTTGCCTTGACACTTCTTGACACATATTGACATACACACGGCACCGCGCATCCTTAGCACCTCGCCATGCTTTATTGGCATATCTTGGCACCTTACTGGCACATATAATTAGCACACCACAGGAACTCCCTCAGCACACTTTGGCACTTCTTATCATGCCTTGATATTCCCTAGCATGCCTTACCACGCAGCATACCTTTGACTCCCTCCTTGGCATGACAATCTAGGCACTCGTTAACACTATTCCCCTGTGCACATGTTCCTCGTATTCATTAACTTCCATGAATTTTGACCCGGTGCTCCCTTAATTTTTTTACTAGTACTCCCTAACACTCCCCAACATGCATTTAGCACTCTTTAAACATGTCCTTCCACTTCATAGCATGCATAACGACTCCACGACACATATTAGTGCTTGGCACGTGTCGGGCGCTTGGAAAGTATTAGCATGTATGGAATACATTGAGATGCCTTTGGTATTATCTGGCATGGTTTAATATTAAGATTTATTTGAGATCAATTGTTGGAAAGTAGATGAGAATCAACAAAGGAGGGCTTGGCACTTAGAATGCACTAATACTTTTCACTTGACACCTATTGGCGCCTAGTGTTGGTGTGCCTAGCATGCTATTGGAAAAGGTAAATTGATGAATTTTTAACCCTCTTATGTGTTCATTTCCTTGCAGTTTAACTTGTTTCTCCATTTTGTTGCCTTGAAGTCGGTACACATTGACACACCCTCGCACGTATTGGCATGCCTTATCACTTGTCACATTTTAGCATGTTTCCGACATGCCTTTCGCACTATCCGGCACATCTTAGCATTCCCTAACACGCCTTAGCACTCATGTCCTCACAAACATAGCCTTTTACATTTTTTCATTACTGGGACTCAATCAAGTCCTTGGCTACCGCTCTGTATGACAATATTGGCATGCTTCAAGCTGCAACAACTTGACCAATTGCACCTACTACAAGTAGATCGTGGCCTTGTTCACCTAAGAACTACCTATAACTCATCTTATGCCACTCATTTTCCAAGCTCAACTTTCCCCACTTAACTAGTTACGAGGACAAGTGATCACATGATGTACGGCCATGGCACATAAAACAATTAAGCAACACTAGCTTACACCAAGAAATATTTCACATGTATGTTAGGTTCATATAAACAATAGAAAATTAATTAAGAGTTTTCAAGAACCACAAGATGCACAAGCCACACAAGATATAAGTTGACACAAGTCGAGTGCCCCAAAAATTATACACAAAAATGTACAATATGCAATTATATAGAATAGTTTAAAACATGAGCATGTAGCCAAAGTGTGCCACATCTCGTTTAAAAAAAATAGCTAAAGGAAAAAAAATGTTGTTTCTGGCACAAAGTGATTTCCCTTTGTCTAAAACTACTATGTCGAGCCTCGTATAAAAATTGTTGGCTTGCCTCCCGTATATCATATTCTAAATTTCTCCTAAAACACTTCATCCTTAGCACACTTTAATTCGCTGACACTCCCTCGCTCACACTCTTATTCATTCCTTTCCCTGAATCTTGACCTAGATATCCCTTGATATTCCCCAACACACCCTAACACTCTAATTCAGCATGCATTTTCATTCCTTTTCATGCCCTGACCCTCCCCAGCTATCATGCCCTCACAACTACACTTACTTAATTTTCCACTTGGGAACCAAACCAAGCCCTCGATTGACTACAAGAGCTTGACCAAGTTATGATTACTACAACTAGACTATGTTGTTGAATTGTGTAACTTGGTATGTACTCCATAAGCCTAGTGAGATGGGTTTGTGTGGGTTTGGTCACAAAAGGATTTGTGGGCAAAGAAGCCAAAAAAATGGATTTTGGACCCAAGATGGGGTTTAAAATCTAAAAGAAAATTAAAAAGGGAAATTAACATTTCCTAAGTTCTAAGTGGCTAAAACCCATAATTTCTAGAGGGTTCCTAAGAGGTCTAGGAAAAACAATTTAAGGAGGCCATAGGATGAAGGAAAGAACATCAAGTGAGAAGGAGCTCATTTTATCAAGGGGGCGAAGAGAGATGTAGTCCTAAAGAGGCTATGATCATTAGCATGTCAAGCATTCATTGAGATGCCTCAGTATTATTTGGCATGGTTTAATATTAAATTTATTTGAGATCAATTATTGGAAAGTTGAAGAGAAGTAAAAGAGGATGATTTGGCACTTAGAATTCGCTAACACTTGGCACTTGACACTTATTTCCACGTAGTGTTGGTGTGCATAGCATGCCCCTCATCGAAAATCTAAATTGATGGATTATTAACCCTATGATGTGTTCATTTCCTTTTATTTTAACATGTTTCTCCTTTTTTTTGCCTTGATAGTCCCTGACACGTATTTTCACACCTTTGCACATCTTGGCATGCCTTAGTACTTTACACATATTAGAATATTTGACATGTCTTCAAACTATCTCGTACATGTTAGTATTCCCTAATATGCCTTGGCACTCATGCCCTCACAACTAGGCTTACATATTTTCACAACTTAGGAACCCAATCAAGTCCTTAGCTACAGCAGTTCATGTGACATTGGTCTGCTTCAGTCGTAACAACTTGATCAATTGCACCTACTACAGGTAGATTGTGCCTTGTTCACCTAAGAACTGCCTATACCTCATCTTAGTCCACTCATGTCCAAGATGGAATTTACCCACTTAATAAATTACCAAGACAAGGATCGAATCTAGCCATTGCCATAAAACAACCAAGCAACATACCTTACATAGGCAATATTTCACATGTATGTCCAGTTCATATAAACAATAGAGAATTAACTGAGAATTTGCAAGAACCAAAAGATACAAAAGACACACAAGATATAATTTGGCACAAGTCGAGTGCCCCAAAACCTATACACAACAATGTTTTGATGGGCCTCTAAATTGGACATAAAATAAGGCCCATATAACCTTTCTTAACCCTAACTACCTTCCTTATGCACATGAAAATATATATTAAATATGTCCTTCTGCACTTAATAATGTTTTCTTACGCTTTAATATTTTCTTAGGAAGGTTTAAAGGTAATTGCATATTTTTGCCTAATATTGGTTATTTTTGTAGAATATTGTGAGAATATTTGGCAGATTATGTAGATTTGGAGAAGGAGATAATTTAGGGACTTTCTCCCTACCACTGGAAGATCAAGAGTGAATAATATCAGGAAATTGGGGAGAATTCTTGGAGAGATTCAAAGGGGTTTTCCACCGTCAAAGGCTGCCAAACGATCCTCATGAAATCTCATCCAGCAATTCGAATTCCAGAGCCATCTAAGCAACTCAAGACCAACTTCACTCAAGCCATACTTCACTTGGAGTCTCCAGCAATTCGAATTCCAAGAGGCAGCCAAGTAACTGAAGATGAATAGTACTCGATCTATGTTTACTGGAAGTCAAGTGGACTCAATCACCATTTCCAAGGGAGTTTTTGGTAGCTGCCTTGTAGAATAAATAAAGAAGAGCTAGAGCTAGGAAGGAGTTAGTTAGCGAGTGAGTTGATTCTCATCGATTCCATTCCATTCTGTCACTTCTTATTACATTCAATTATTTGATTCCATTCTAGTCCATTTGATGTAGTCCATTCCATTCCATCCCATGCCATTCATTTTCCATTCCATTAGGATTTTGTTGTTTAAGACCTTTGGGATGTAATAATATTTCATTTTTAATGCAATGAGTACAAACTCCATTTTACTAATTTAATTACATAGAGTCGGGATCATGGGTTAGGGCCCAACCCACGTGGCTCAGCTTCTTTGTTTTTTTCATTATTTCCTTTCTATCATTAGTTATTTTGCTTCTCCCATTTAGCTACATCTACTTCTGATAGTTTCATTGCTACTTAGTTTTTGCTTTCAGTTTGCTGCTGTAGTTTTTCATTTTCTTGTGAGTAGAAGAATAGAGGAAAAAATTCAAAATTTGTGGGGAAGCCTCCCCCTCTCATCTCTGTCAATAGAGTTCGAGTAGGGTATACCTTCCCACAGGCCAAAAATTTCTTTTTGTTTGATTTTAGGGAAGAAACTGCATAACCAAGTATGAGTCTCTCTTTCACTGTTGTTATCACACATTTTTTTTTTCAGCTTTTCATGCATGAATCCGTAGGTGTGTTACACTTCTAAGTACTACTGGTGCGCCTCCATTCCCTCCTATTTTCTGCTTCTTTTTACTCTTGCACCCTACCTTTTTCCCTAATTTCACTCAAGCCCTTCAACCCACCTTATTCCTTTATTTTCTTCATTCACGGTTACCTTACCTTTTTAATGCAAAACACGTTAAAAAGTTCGAAGACCATTTAAACAAGACTTCTTATTTTCCTCCTCGAAATCCGTGTTATCGTACTTCGATGACCATAAATCACAGTGTTTAGTTCTTCCTTTACAACTTACCGCAACTCCGCCACATCACAATCACATGATGCAACCTTTTTCCCTTTTCATTAACACTTATCGCTCCTAAACCCATATTGCAAAATATCGTGATCACATTTTTCATCACCTTCCCGAATCATATTTCACATTTCGCACATCAAAATTTGCTCATTCCATTTGCTTTCCGTTAATACTTTCCGCCTTCAAACTCCTATTGCGATATTAGCATACTCCATTGCCACATCACCCATCGCAATTTCTTGTTGCACCCTCTTTCCTTTTCCCTTAAGACTTACCTCTCTCCTTTTCCGATTTCGATATTGCGATACCACATATCGCAGATCGCAGTTCTTACAAGCTCGCAAATTGAAAATCAAACCTCACTGCTTGTTTTCACCTCAGTTCTTACACTCACTGCTTGTTTTCACCAATTGTGATATTGCGATCACGCTCCGCTGTCGGTCCCACCACCACGTCACTCGGCGCACATCACACTTCACAACATTTAGTTGGTATTTTTTACACTTACCACTTGTTTCCACCGATTGTGATATTGTTATTGCACTTCGCCGCTCTTCCCCACCGCACTTCACACATTTCATTATTTAGCCTATTCCCTTTAACGCTTACCACTCCAACTTCAAATATTTCGAGTTATTCTGTTCCAAACCCTTTTGTGCTATAATAAAGTCATAATCCAGTTGAAACCCCCGCTTTCCACTTCTAAGACGGATTTAATGTGTTAAGCCCTTCATTAGCCTCTTTAGTCCTTGTTCTCTCCTCCAAGCTGCAAATCACACTTTTTAAATCAGAATTAAATCATGGATAGCTTAGTTGCATGGGTAGAAGCATGGTATATATACCAGAGGATAAGTAGAGTGCATTTAGCCATTTGGCTAAGTTAAGTGTGGTTTAGAATTAATTTCCTTTCTACCATTTATTTTCTACAAATTAAATCAGTTTCCTTTCTGCAATTTCTTTTCAAAAATTTAATTTAGTTTCTTTATGTCATTTCCTTTTCGCAAATTGAATTAGTTTCATTCTTTTCGTTTATTTTCAGAAAATTAGTTTGGTTTCCTTTCTATCATTCCTTTCTAGCAATTTACTTCTAGTTCTTATCATAGTTAAAAAATATCACCCTTTCGTAAAGCAGAAGAGGATGACATGAATAGATTGCATTTGTTGTGTATATAGCACTGTCACCTCCAAGTGTGTATGAACCCCGGGTTGATAAAGTAAAGTAGGGCAGCCCCTGGGAGTTCCAACACTCTTGGTGCAATACCATGGCTCACCACTTTTTGGCACCGTTTCCGGGGAGGTGTTTAGTAGATGTTTTGATTATGTTTTAGCATTATTTTTTTCTTTTCTTTTTCAGGTTGTTTCTGAAATATTGAAAAATACAAAAAAAATTGATTTTCATTCCTCATAGGAGTAGGGATACTTAGATATTTTTAAAAAATACTTCTCCAATACCAACCCCCTCACTTGATCACGTGGTGTAGTAAGAACCACATCACCATGCACTTTTGAAGGTAGAAGAGATGGATGGATATGATGACAACGAAGAATATCTTATTGGGTTTCCCATTCAAGATATGGACATTAGTGTACATATGCAAAACACCCCTCCATATTTCCTTCCCAACTTCCATAGTATGAGGACAGAGGATCTAGAAACATTTATCTTTGAATTTGAGATACTTTGTAGGTATTATGGCTACTTATCACACACTCAAAAATTGAGATTGTTTCCTACAACATTGATGGATAGAGCTCTTAAATGGTTCATGAGTCTAGGTACTAATTCAATAAGATAATGGAAGGATATGAAAAATATATTTCTAGAAAAATATAAATATCGTGATGTTTGAGAATAAATTTTTAGAATGAATCAAGAAGAAGAGGAGAGCCTTAAGGATCTAATAGAGAGGTTCATGTATAATGTTAAGAGGGAAAAATTGCATCATCTAGGATTTAACACACTGAAAACCATCTTAATTAGAATGATTAGAAATGAGTGGATTGATCTCCTTAATCACATGAGTAGAGGATATGCATACCAATTGTCATTTGAAGAAATTTGTGAAACAATATGCAAGTGCATATCAAGAGGAAGGGAAAGAGTAAGTAAATCAGCATCAACATTGGTAAGGTAAGAGGAACTTGGAAACTTTCTTGATAAATTTAAAACATAAATTCTTAGAAATATAAGTGAACAAGTAGAAATGTTAAGAATGAAAAATGAAAAAAACGAATATGTTGGTATTTTTGTTATCCATGTAAGATCATATGCTACTAAATGTTGTTCATCATTTCCCAGGTTTAAATAAGTTTACTAGGAAGACAATGGAGAAAGGAAATCACCAAAGAGATTATGTTATGTAGCTCCAAGGATACCCTAGCAGCCTAGTAAACTTGATATGATGTAAGGAACCACTCCACAATTTCAAGCTTATTCACATCCATCTCAAACTAATTGGGACGCACTCCCTCCTTGGCAACCTTGGCCATCTCAACCCAAAACCAATCTTGGCAACATGGCTGGCAAGGACCTTATGGGGAAAATCCTCAACATCAGCAATATTTCCCTCAATATCCTCCATACCCAACTCCATTCTATCCCTACCATCCACCTCCACCAGAACCACAACCTCAACCACATCCATCTCATATATCCAGCCCCACTCAACTACCTGTACCACCATTTCCAAAACCACACCATGAAGTATCTCAACCCACTTACAATGTTGAGGTACAATACTACCAAAAATATCCTTTTTTTCTAAATGGTCTACATCTTAGTTCAAGAAAGGTATTGCAAAGAAGATATTTTCTTAATGTCATTGAAGGACAACATCAAGAAGAAGAAAATTTTCTTTATTAGCATGTTTTTCACTCCCTAGCACACCCTAGCACTCCCTGACATTCCTCAACACTCTAGAATTCCTTGAAATTGCCTAACATATAACCTCGTCACTCACTCCTTAGAAGACTTGGAACTCGTTTACACTCACTATCACACACTCTTATCCATTCATTTCCATGAATTTTGAACTAGTTCTCCCTTGTATTTTTGTGGACATAAAGAAGCTACTAGGCTTGGCACTCTTCACTTTCCTGAAAGATTTATATAATGAAGGGGACATGATTGCACTCTAGTTTAATGTTGGCCTATGAGTACAAATTTCATTTACCATAGGCGCCCATATTTCATGAAACATGGTTCCATCCTTTTCTCCATAATGTTTGGCCAACAACAACATAACTATTCTGAAATGATGCTTCAATCTAGCAGTTGGATACACCTTTGATATGCTGGTCTTAAATATTTTAGCATAAAACCACTATTTTTTAGTAGCATGCTAGGGGGTACCTCATCCATAGCCATTTTCACTCATTCCTCATATAGACTTACTTCGGGCTCTGGGAGGAACTTTCTTTATAATATGTTGAAGGTCTGGTAACCTCCAACTGGGCTCTGGTGTTGGTTTAGGATCCATCTATTGGACAAGTCCACCTACCCTATGAGCTAGGATATTACCTCCACATAAGGAAGAACAGGAGATATGGTAGCAATCCTATGGAGGCATGATTTGGTCACATTATTGTAAATTTTGATACTGAGGTCATGTTCAGGATCATTGTGGATGAGTTCTGAGAAATCCCCTGAGCTGAAAATTTGATAAATTCTTCCCCACTGGAAAGAATTCTCAGTGCTTATCTCGCATTCTGTGTCCCCCATGATTAAAGGATGATTTTCAAGGATCACCACCTCTCAATATTTATTTTTTCAAAGTATATTTGAATTTTTCTTCATCCTTTTGACTTTCTTATTAGTTCTTAGACTAACTCAATACAATAAGCTTAATGTTGTACATGTTGTTCTACTCTATTCATAGTACAGATACAATAAATTCATAATTATACACAATATACTTGTTCTTGATTACAAAACACATTTACTTGATAAAAAAAACTAGTATTTTCATGGAATTTGACCTACGGGTTGTTTTACATTACTCTATGTAACAAGCAGTTGAACTGATTATGAAATAAACATCATGTTTGATTTCACTATGTATTGGTTTCACTTACCACCTAATGATAACTGTTGTATAAATGCTGCCTGTTATAACTCCATTTCTTACACTTTTCACATAATAGAATTAATCAGCTTATCTTTCTCATGTTTCCATTGTTATAGTAGACTCAACATAAGTAGAACCGTAAACAAACTAGAGTTAAGCTGTTATGAATACTAATGGTAACCATGATCAAACAGATTGACTTGTATTACATAGATCACAAATATTGATCAATACTACTACCTTGTTCTATTTATATTAATGGGTATTATTCTATAAACAATGTATTAGGGAAATTCTTATTATGTGCCCTTAGTGTAATTAGGTTACATGTACTTGTTACACTGGATACTAAATATTTAGGAACATAAAGTAATAACAATACAACCACTCTACTTGTGTATTCAATGGAAATATGACTATGCGTCTATTTAGCTTTATAAAACGACCCTCAAAACTCAAGCTTCCCCCTTGACCCATGCCTTTCATAATACTTCTATTGGATAAAACCCAACTTCTACGTGCCTTTGCAAGGAGGGTATGACAAAGTAAATAGAAAATATGAAATAGCTCTACAACCTTTTGGTCTTGTATATTTATCTCCTTCATCACCTACTTAACCCACTACATCAAACACTAGATCTAAGGTTGATCATGTTAGAGACACAATCATCATTCACTATGCATACAAGCCAGTTCTACCATATGAAGCAAGTGTTGATTGAACCAAGTGTAGTAACGTCAATTGGTGTAGTTAAATGTGAGTAGCAGGAGTCATAACAGTAGTGGGTGGCATAGCTTGTTTGAATACTATTTTTTATGATATTGCTTGAAGGAATTTCTTATTCCCTTCTCCCTCAAGACATTAGTTTCCATGGGGATAAGAAAACTTGTCGAAGCTATGTTGTCTAGGACCACCATACCCACTAGCCCTGAGAAGTTACTTAAATAAAGGTGTATTCTTGGGTGGGGCACCTTCCTATCTGTTAGTAAGTGACTCAATCATAGAATAATATCATATAAAATGATATATCTCATGATATATTTAATTACGCCTTTATTTTTGGCATCAAATCAAATGGGTTTCAATAGGTTCTTGAGCCCTAATATTTCCCCCCCACCGACACAGTCATAACTTCAAACCAATTTGCTCAATTTACCATAGGGTTTTAATGTGAAATTCATTCATATGGATGAGGGTTTCTCCCCTAGCACAATGTTGGGGGGCGAGAAGCTCTTTCGATCAACTATTTGTTCAATTATTCAAGAGCGTAATTGCATATATACTAATTTCAAAATTACATATATAATAGTAGCATTTCTTACTAAAATGTAATTACATATATAATAAATCATAATTACATATATAATTAGGGAATAAATCATAATTGTAGATATAATATATTCAAGGAACAATGGAAAAAGTAAAAATGATAAGTACATATATAATAAAGAATTGTCGAAGAAAAGAATCAGAAAAGCATAATTACATATATAATAAAGCATCAATCGAACTAAGAACTTTGAAATAATGTTCACAAGAATCATCCTCTTCGACATTGAAATCCACATGGGGGAAAAAGGGCAAGAGGAATGGCCCCCTCCTAGAACAAAAAAATTACGGTAAGAACTTAATTGTTCCAAATTCAAACTCTTTGGGAAGAGGAACAAAAGAGTCTGCCCTCCCAACTAGATCATTGGGGTGACTCCATGAGAGGGAACCATTAGAGAAATTGATTGGTCAGTTTTCCAATCGGTCAGAGCTATCTTTGATTTGAAATATTCCCCTACCTCTCTCCAAAAGTTGTGCAAGTGAGAGGTTTGAGGCTCTACAAGGAAGAGGATCAACTAGGCAACCACCTTCCTGAAACTAGCATCCACCTTACTAATCAATGCACGCATCTCAACCTCTAACATAAGCAGTAATATCAGCATGGCATGGTAGAAAAAATAGGGCTGTCAAAACACCTCTACGAATACTGGTCACCATAAAGATACGAAGAATTGTACCATCATATAAACAAATAGCATGGCCAAGGAAAATGATATTGGTGAAGCAAGCATAGTGGTGATAAACCTCACCAATACCACCCATTCTTAGTACTATAAGAAAAATTTAAATTCCACCAAATAGTGAGCACAAAACAACCTTGTATCATAGCTAGGCACCCCCTTGATGACCCCCAAAGTGAGGATCATAAGGACTAAGGATAATTCCTAATGAGAAATGAATTTTTTTGATGTGTAAGAATTTGGAATGAATCTTCAAAAGAAGAGGAATTATTCAAGGAAAGGAAGTATGATTCATATGATGTTGAGACTAAACAGGAAATGGGTATGACTGCGTATCTTGAGGGTACCATGCCACGAAATCCATGCTTCGCACAGAGTGGATTTTGATGCATTGGTTTTGGCGCATACTTTTTTAGTTCAATCAAACGATGGCAAGGCACTGGAAAGTGTATGGGGTTAGGGTTCCAATGATTGAGCTAGATTATTCATGGATTGAAATCCATTCAATTAGTAGGTAAGCATGTTAATTTGCTTGCATGTATATTAGATTTGGTATGGAGAGTCTATCTAAGTGGTTTATACCATCCCTAGGCATGGAAATCAATCAATGATGAGTTAAAAGAACTGAGTGAGTAGAGCTTCACCCCTGACTAATAGTAATGTATAAAGATTAGTTAGGGTTGGTCTCTATATCCTCTTGAAAGATACACAAGATGCAGATTCATAATTTTATTCAAGTTGCAAGGAAATATTGGAAATGGATTCAGATATTCTAGACTCGGATCTACTAGGACTCATGTTTGTAATCGAAGTTGAAGACTGGGTTCCCACAAGGTCATGAAAATTTTTCAAGGAGGTAGGGACTTGGTTGTAAATACTAAATAGTATGAATTGAAATTGATATGTTAAAATGTTGATTCAATGTCATTTTGTGACCCCAGTTGTAGAGTAAGTTAAATTCTTTGCCTAGGAGTTTTTTAATTTTCTTGGGAATTCAACAATAAAATTTCTTCTAGTTTTATAACTTGAATATTTGGATCTAATGTTTTATGCGAAGGGTCAATATTTATGTGTACAGGATTGGAAAGACCATATGGAGCATCATGAATACATTGAAGTCGATGATCAAATTATTTGGTTTTCGTAGGTATTATCAATTTTGATTTTGTTTTACATTTGTAATGTAAGTGAAAATCCATGGATGTCCTATGTATCTACAAGGGGAAATTCATTTTACTTTGATCGAAATATTGGGATTCCAATTTTCCATTTTGATTATATTGATGTCATTAATATCTTGGAATAAATTTTGATTCTTTGCTTTCGATATGCGATAATTTCATTGTACGTTGTAATAATTTTTGAAATATATCATTAATTTGACTTGGAGCTAGTGGCACCTATAAAATTCTACTAATTAAGTGCCCACATTCTCCCTACTCTTTTGGTTGCAATTTTACTTCTATTTGGACATGGTTTTTTGTGTTCCTCCAGTGTTGTCTCATTATTTTATTAATGCTGGGTTTTTCCTCCTTGGGTTAAACTTCTTGTATGCCTAGGTTTTGATATGTTGTTGTTTCATTTATGGTGATTAGTTTACTAGTTTTCTAGTTCATTTCAATGGTTATTTATTTCTCATCTTCATGGGGCCTCTTGCCCACACACACCCACCTTTTGATATGGGATTCTCATGATGGGTATAATATCTAGCTTGACCTATTTTGTCTTTAGCGAATATCAATATAAAATTCAATTTCAATTTCTCCATGGTTTGGTAGTTCACATTGGCCATGTGTGTAACAGGGAACAATCTTGGTGATTTGGCAATGGTCCAAATTTCCATCTCGCCCAACATAACAAATTGTAAAATTCAATAAGATTTATTTATCTTAATTACTAGGAAATCAACTTATTGTGTTTACATTTTAATTTTTACATATTTTCCATAAATTACCAATAATTATTTAAAATAACTTATTTTTATTTACATAATTTATAAATTTTAATTAAAATTAATTAGTTCAATACCATAATCTCCCCTCCCCACTTTAATCCATTGTATATTAATAATTTTAATTTTAATTTTATATTAGAATCAAAATTTAAATTGAAAGCAATGATTTTAAAGTTCCACTTTTTCCCATAGAAAAAAAAAACCAAACAACTTTTTAAGGCTTACACTGTAAAATAAAATAAAATCCATACCCAGCCCAAAACGAAGAAAAAGAGTTTTAGGTGGGAACATAACAAATATTTAAGTATGCTAGAAAGGTTTATGAAAACCCTCTTCTGCGATGCTTTATCCCTAATAATGTAAGGCAACAATGATTAGAGAGGTGAGAAAGAGGCATTGTTAAATATCTGCAAGGAGAAGTCCCTGGATGCTCTAGCCCTGAAGCTTGTTTATGTCGAGTGGTCATGCATTCAGTGGAAAGCCCCATAATGGTTGTGCTTTTGAGGAATCAGATCACACGACTTGGCGCTACCCACATAAACCACCATCAAGGATTGATGAAGCAGATCACACAGCTTGGAACTACCCACACAAACCACCATCAAGGTCCACCTGCTAGTTTGAGTTCAATTCCATCAACAAGGTACTCTTCTCATTTATTTCTTTGTTATTGTATGATGTGGTTAGAATATTTTTTGAAGAAACAAAATAGAAACCGAGATTAATCTTAAAATGTTGTTTGAAGAAATAGAACAACAACCGAGATTAACTCACATTTGGATACATCATAGAGGGTGTAGTCCAACCTATGCACCTGTACAAACCCTCTATCTCCACCGGATCAAGATTCCATTGTAACAGAAGATGGCCCTCTTCCATGATTTCATAGTTGACTCAGTCGGTCAAGTACAAGAGAATCCACTAGTAGCACCCCAACCTAGAATTTAACTTTGATTAATTTAACAAGAGACTCTATCTGTAGTAGGAGAGACGAGATCCACAACCATGGTTTTCATGAAAGCCTAGAAATTGAGATTATGTTGGTTTTTTTGTTATTGACATAATATGTTGTATAATGTTTAATGCCCATGAAATCCAGCGACCCTTTCACGCGATTCAACTCTTCTGAAGAGAATAAAGGAAGTTGATTTCTAATCCTATCCCTCATAGACACCAGATAGTCTCCAAAGAAGAACGAATCCATGAAATTGAGATCAATTATATACTTTTCTTGAGTATACGAATTTTTATGAGTATGAGATGTAATGATGAATAATAAAGGCTTAATGTGGTGGCATGTACCATCCCAACTAGAAATCTTGTGCTCTCTATGTAGCTGTAATATCGTTAGGGGAATCTGACATTAGCTTGTACCATATCACAAATCAAAGGCAACATAAATGATTACATTTTTTCACCATTTTTTATAGATGAAAATACAATTATCTAAAACTAGACCCATTCATTGTCTTTCTTAACTTTAAAGTAAATGAATCCTTATACGAGTTGATTTGTCTCTCAAGCCCTTTCGAACATATAAGTGTAAGTTAGGTTACAAATTACTTGTACGATAGAGCTATGTCGACTTTCTGAAATCTGAGAGGAGTCTTTTTCGAAAGAGTTGTTTGCAGAAAATATAAGATTATGCAAATGCAAGTATCATCTCCTAAATAACAACTAGTTTCTTATAGTTACAATCCATTTTTCCGTATTCAAAAAACACCTCAATATTATGTCTATAGAATGTTTGGGATGTGTCAAGCATGGAAAGAAGGTAAAAAATAAATCAAGTGGAAGGGTAGATAATCGAAACTCACGGAGCGCCAGAGTGCCAGAGTCGGCAAGAGTATCTTTGAGAAAAATTGAGATGATGATGGTTTTGTTGTTCTTGACATAATATATTGTATAATGGTTAGTGCCCACGAAATCCAATGACCCTTTCACGCAATTTAACTCTTCTAACAAGAATAAAGGCAGTAAATTTCTAACTCTCTCCATCATCGATGCCGGATAGTCTCCGAAAAACAACGAATCCATGAACCTACAACCAGTTGTATTGTTTTTTAGTATATATATTATGATTTGAGATCTACATAATGTAATGATGGATAATAAAGGTTTAATTTGATGGCATGTACCATCCCACCCGATCGAGATTCCATTGTAACAAAATATGGCCCTCTTCCATGATTTCATAGTTGACTCAGTTAATCCAGTACAAGCGACTCCACTAGTAGCACACTAGTCTAGAATTTAACTTTGATGAATTAGGGGGGGAGTAGAAAGCCATAGCACGAGATAGGAGATCCACAACCATGGCTTTTGTGAAAGCCCATAAAAACCGGGGCCTACTTCAAGAGGTTTCATGGTGTATGTGTTGTCATCCTTTTTTATAGGTTGTATGTGTTTGTTATCCTTTTTAAAATCCTTTGTATACATATTTCCATCACTGAAGACCATACTTCTTCTAGTTTTCTATCAATTATTTTTTGATATAAAAATCAATTCCTTTAATAAACCATAGAGTCTTTATTGCAGCCACAAAATTGACGGTTACTATTATGAAAATAATCGCTGCCAACATATGTTGAACCCATTTATTGTATGTTGTAAATGTATAAATTTTCATTTCATTTGGAAAATTTTCCTTTCGAACTATTTGTTATGTTATAACCTGTTGGTTGTAAATTTCATCATGATTCTCTTCTTTGCTAGTACACACAACTTCTTTCTCTTTCTTTCTCTATGGTGTATATTTATTGTTATTATTAGATAACTTTTCTCTTTAGCTTCTTTATTGTCTCCTTTGTTCTACTCGTCATTGTCATGGTCATACTGGATAACCATGTAAGAAAATTGCAATGGTGTCACTCTATCAACGAAAAAAATCACTATTGAAAAATACCTAACCTCTATACCTTCACAAATTAATATTGAGTCTTTACATATAAAATTTCTTTTCACCATTGAGCCTAAGTGATTTGGCTCCCTTAATATTTCTTTGAAGACCATATTATTGGGATGTTTTTCTCTTACATATGTTATAAGATCATTTTTGATGAATTTGAGAAGGTTGAATTAGAAGTTTTTCTAAATCCTCTAGATATAATTTTGGAATATTTACTTCCATATCAATTATTTTTCCACTTGAGTGACATTTGCATCTCTGCTAGCTGACTCTACAACAATTATTTTTTCACATGGATTTTCACTTCTTGATAATTTATCATCCTCTCATTGATATTTCTCATAGTATCTAGGTTGACACGTACTACTCATTTTTGTTTTCATTTTAATTCTCTTCCACATATGCACTATTCATCTCTTGCACATTGTAGCTATGGTCTAGCTTCTATTATTTGGCTTAAAAATTTGTATGTTTGCTTGTAATTGATAGAATGTTGTTTCTAGAAGGTTGATGCTTGAATGATTAATCATTACTGTACTATGGATGCCATTTCTATCTTTATTGATGTACAAATATGTAGGTTTTCATATATTCTACAATAAATTTGGCATTCTATATATTTTTTATGAATATAAATTCAATGTAATTTCTCTCTCTCTCTCTCTCTACACACACACACACATAGAGTCCCGGGGATTTGGGAAAATGATTCTCTTGAAAATCTCACTCTCAAACACTCTCTCACTCCTTCCAACCTTGGATGTGCCCTTTATTATGTGGTTTTGATATTAGGGTTTTGATATTTCATATTATAAATATTAACTATTTAATGTACTATAATAGTTATAATATTGTGTGCGGAGTTTTATAACAAGTCTCTCTTTTATGTGTTTCTTCACCCTCAAAATAAGATTAGAGCCTTACTTGAGTAAGCAAGATGTTTTATCCTTGATCCGAAATATAACACTTTGATTAAAAAATGATTTTTTATTGTGATTATCAAGGAATTATATTGACAAAGGTGGTTAGGAGGATAGACTCTTGAAATTTGTCATAGTTGATTGTGATAAATTTACATTCAAATATTATTAAATGTTTTTGATAATATATTCTCAATTTTTTTATTATATATACAAATGCTTCTTGATGCATAGTGCATGATTGTCTAAGAGACATGATTATTGCAAAATCACCATGACCTTTCATAAGTAGTGATTTAGATATGATTACTATTCATTATGTGCATCAAATGGAGAGGAGACAAGAGGAAGGAGTAGAGGATACCTAATTGGAAAGATGGCTAGGAGTATAAGGTCAATTATACTCCTTATGGGTGGTTGTGGCTATCTTGGGATGAAGGTCTAGATCATATTTGAACCTTATTTATATAGCTTTACAATCATCATCATAATACCATTTGTTAATAGTTCTGGAGCTCAGGGGGTATGTGAGTCACCATGATTGAAGGTTATGAAGGAAGAAATATTTTATAGCTTCCCAAAGAATATGTGTCCCTGATGATAGGTGGTGAGACCACTCGAAATGTAAGACATTAGTAAATCTGCACACAACATTTATCTATAATCTTACATAAACTAGATTTAGAGAAGTTGTGGGTGGAGTGAAGAAATGAAGAAGTTGTTGATGAAGCCGATTTTCATAGGTGGGGGAAAACAATAGTAAAAATTGAATGTGATGTAAGGTAAGGAGAAGATTGTGTTGATAGTGCACAACATTGTATTCATCATATTGGGAGTTCCTTGACCTCTTGAAAGGTTTACCATTTCCATTTCAATTTTGATGAGAGGGAGCCTTCCTATTTTCTCTGAACCTGTTGTTCCTTTTATTTCCATTCCCTCTAATGTTTTTATTGTCGTTGTAGTCATCGTATTGGGGAGAGTCCCTTTTATTGGGGCATTCTCTTGCATACTGACCAAACTTGTTACAATTTTAACATCTTCCCTTTCTTCCTTTGGGACCCGCTCTTAAATGAATTTGATTTCTCGGTCCAACAATTTTCTTCTTCTTTGCATGAGCGGTGAAGGCAGTAGGGTCACTTCCATTCCCATTTGAGGGATGGTATCTCACCATCATCCTTGTCTCCTCTTGAGTGCATCTCGTCAAAAATTCATCAAAATCAAGAATTATATTATTATTGAGAATAATGGTATTAAATACATACCATGGTCAGGGAAGTCCACCAAGAGAAATGAGAGGGAGCTCTCGGTCAGCTATGAACTCTCCAGTAGCTATGTGATCATTCTTGATTTCCATGAGCCTTATGAAATATGATTGGATGGAATCTCCCTTGTCCATCTTAATGTTCTTCAAATTGTTCTTCAAAAAGAGAATTTGATTAGCATTGCTAGCCCTAAACATGCCAACCAAATTATCATACATATCCTTATATGTTCACAACTTGGAGATATAAGAAACCAAGTTTTTATGAGTAGAATCCCTAATGAGTGCAAATTTTTGCAAATGGCCATCATAAAGACTTCTAGACAGCCCATGAATATCTCTCCAAAACTAAAATGCTTCCCTTGCAACTATCTGGGAGCATACGGTACTGGTTCTACTGCCTCAAATTTAATTCAAGTGTTGTAGGATAAGCTCGAGCCTTTGTCATAAGAAGAAACACATCCTCATAACTTTTGTTTCTACATGAAAACATAGTGATAGAATCCTCAATTCAAGGAAATCCTCAATTCCCTGTGCACAAACAGGGTCTAAAGATATTTTTCACACCCCACATTTATGGGTGTGAAACCCAACACAAATTCCATCATACTTCAAAACTGAGATAAATTTTGAGTGCAATTTTTTGCAAATGGCCATCATTAAGACTTCCAGCCCGTGAATATTTCTCCAAAACTGAAATGCTTCCCTTGAAACTATCTTGGAGCATACATTATTGGTTATACTGCCTCAAATTTAATTCAAGTGTTGTACGATAAGGTCGAGTCTTTGTCATAGGAAGATACTCATCCTCATAACTTTTGTCTCTACGTGAAAACATGGTGTTGGAATCCTCAATTCAAGGACATCCTCAATTCCCTATGCACAAAAATGGTCTAAAGATCTTTGTCACAACCCTCAATGATGGGTGTGCAACCCAACACAAATTCCATCATACTTCAAAACCAAGATAACTTTTGAGTGCACATAGTGCTAGAATCCTCAATTCAAGGACATTCTCAATTCCCTCTGCATGAATAGGGTCCAGATATATTTGTAACACCCCACATTGATGGTTGTGAAACCCGACATGAATTCCATCATACTTAAAAACTGAGATAACTTCTGAGTGCACATTTTTGCAAATGGCCATCATAAAGACTTCTAACCCATGCATATCTCTCCAAAACTAAAATGCTTCCCTTGCAACTATGTGGGAGCTTACATTACTAGTTATATTGCCTCAAATTTAATTCAAGTGTTGTAGGATAAGGTCGATCCTTTGTCATAGGAAGAAACTCATTATCATAACTTTTGTCTCTGCATGATAACATAGTGCTAAAATCCTCAATTCCCTATGCATGAATAGGGTCCAGAGATCTTTTCATGCCCCACATTGATGGGTGTTCAACCCAGCACAAATTCCTTCGTACTTCAAAACTAAGATAACTTCTAAGTGCACATATTTGAAAATTTCCATCATAAAAACTTCCAGACCATGAATATCTCTCCAAAACTGAGATGCTTCCCTTGCCACTATCTGGGAGCATACAGTAGTTGTTCTGCTTTCTCAAATTTAATTCAAGTGTTGTAGGATAAGGTCGAGCCTTTTTCATAGGAAGAAACTCATCCTCATAAATTTTGTCTCTACATGAAAACAATGCTAGAATGAATATCATCAGCTTCACCATCATCTACTAGTCCCTCACTAACTATGTCATTGTTTTTCTCCACACTCTTATTGAAATTAAAAATGGATTTATTGTCTACTACTAACTTAAAGATATAGATATGATTTAACAACAACAGTTTCCTTTAGTCTTTCCAGAAAATTCAACTATATTGTTTCTATCTGATCATTCTCCCCTTTTTCTAACATTCGCTTGTTCACTATTTAACTTTACAAGAGTAACCTCATACTGGAGGGGTGTCTTAATATGAACCTAGGCATAAGGAAATGAATCATTTTTCAACGATCAAACTAAATTTCTACGAAAAGATGACCAAGATAGGGCCATTCACCATAATCATCGACCCTCATTTTTAGCCTGCTTTATTTTTCCATGAACTTATTTATCATAATAGTTGTAGGTGTTATAAATGGGATAACCACTGAAACACATCACATATGGTTTGAGATTGTTTTTCTTGAGAACAACATCTATATCTCATTCTACATCAAGCTTTTCATGGTATCTTCCCTCTGGATCTGCAATAACTTCTCCAAATGTACCGATAGTGCTGTCTCTTTCCAATTATATGTTGCCTTATCCATCTAAGATAGAAAAAAATTATTCAAATTATGGCCTCAAAGCTTTCTCTGTGAGCTTGTAAAAAATAATATTTTTTCTTTCTTTCATCAAATGTACCATGGAGTGTTGACTCCTCTCCCCACTTACCCTTTGCCAACCCTTTCAAGCACCATGCTTTAAGAAATATGCTAGACCATGAAGTAAAATTTAAAGCTACACCTAAATTGTTGCCACAATGTTCTCTCTTATTATGCCACTGAATTTGGCTGCTTTATATTTTGGAAGCATTTTTCATATTATTTTTTTATTTTGGCCTTATGACATCTTACATAATTTATGTAACTCATGATTTTTCTGGAGTACCCATAATTGTGTATGAAAACTAATTATGGGTACTCCATAAAAATCATGAGTTACATAAATTATTGAAATTATTGAGTGTCATTTTTAGCTCCCCACTCTTATTGAAATTCAAAATGGATTTCTTGTCTGCTACTCCCTCAGAGATGTTGAGATGATTTAACCAAAAGGGTTTGCTTCAGTTCTGCCAGAAAATTCATCTACATGTTTCTATCTGACCATTCTCCATTTTTTTCTAAAAGCCACTTGTTCATTGTTGATTTCCCTATTTAACTTTACAAGAGTAACCTCAAGCTGGAGTGGTGTCTGAATGTGGACCTAGACACAAGTAAGTGACTCATTTTTCAATGATCAAACTGAATTTCTACCAAAATATG
Organism: Pinus albicaulis; assembly: GCA_034641835.2. NCBI lineage: Eukaryota > Viridiplantae > Streptophyta > Pinopsida > Pinales > Pinaceae > Pinus > Pinus albicaulis. The sequence goes on from CM076584.1 coordinate 1,105,009,288, forward strand.
TCAAAGACAAGGTCATTCACCATAATTCTCGACCCTCATTTTTAGCCTGCTTTATTTTCCCATGAAATTCTTTATCATAATAGTTGTAGGTGTTATAAATGGGAGAACCACTGAAACACACCACATATGATTTGAGATTTTTTTGCTTGAGAAAAGTGTCTAAATCGCATTCTACATCAAGGATGTCATGGTATTTTCCCTTTGGATCTGCAGTACCCTCTCCAAATGCACCAAAAATGATGTCTCTTTCCAATTATATGTTGTCTTATCCATCTAAGATAGCAACAACTTCTTCAAATTATGGCCTCAAATCTTCCTTTCTGAGCTTGTAAAAAAAATGATTTTTTTTCCATCAAATTTACCAGTAGTGTTGACTCCTCTCTCCACGTACCCTTTGCCACCATTTTCAGCCACCATGCTTTAAGAAATATGCTAAACCATGAATTAAAATTTAAATCTACACCTAAAGCATTGTCACAATGTTCTCTCCTCTTATACCACTGAAATTGAATCCTTTATATTTTGGAAGTAGTTTTCATATTATTTTTTTATTTTGACCTTGTGATGTCTTACATAATTTATGTAACTCATGATTTTTTTGGAGTACCCATACTTGTGTACGAAAGTTAATGGCTATTATATACTAATATATTTGACCAATATTCTTCCCAAATTCAATGTGAGAGCTTTAGAAGTATTATTGAATGTTTCTAATATTCCACCATAAATGTTTTGTGTCTACATTTGTCACCTTCAAAATTAGAGCTCCATGATCCACATCAACAAGATTGGTTCAAAAAGGAAGCTGCAGAGTTACTTTATGATACAAATTATACATATGGGTATATGTTTTCTAATTATTTTATATGCCTATCATAGCTATGGAATATGACCCCCCAGATCCAAACTAATGTGCATTTTGATGCAAACGTATAGGTTGCAGATAAAGTGGAAATGTTGTTTAGAGAGGTTTTTAATTTGCTCTATTATATAGGACAGAAAATCACCACATTTGGATCCTTTTATTCTGGTATTAAGGTTACTAAATCAAGGAGAAAAATTGTAGAGCTTGAAGGAATGTTGCATAAAGAGATAGTTGACTTTGAGGGGATATTATAGATGTATATAAAGTATGTTTAATATAATTTAGGTTGTCTAACATGATATTATGCTAGAATAATATTTCTACTTAATGAATATTTCCATATTTGTTTATAGAAATTGCTTAGTTGGAAATAATTTTTTTAGATTAATTCATTATTTTAATGAAATATGTCAAATTTAAACAACGTTTGCTGCAAGAGGCCATCATTAGTGACGAACAAGTTGCAGTACAAGGAAAATACCCTCTAGCGGATAAGACCCTAGAATTTACAATCTATAAAGGTTTCAAGATATCCTTTTTAAAATTCTAATTCTTGAAAGGGTGCTAGCTCAATGGAAGAGCGCCTACTTTACAAGCAAGAGGTTGGTGGTTCGATTCCATCATGCCCCGATATTCTTAGGGAATGGAGGTGATCAATTTTTGGTGATAGATGCTCTTTTGACCATCACCAATGAGCTTATGGTGACATTTTTTGACCCTCACCAAAATATGAAATGGTGTTGGTCAACAAATTCCACCATATATATGCATCAATAGTGACAGACCTCAAATGTTCGCCACCATAAATCGTTGTTGTTGATATGAAATGGTGAGGGTCATTGTTTTTCATTATAGTCATTATTCGTGATGGACCTTGATGTCACCAATGAGCTTATCATGAATTTTTTTGACCCTCACCAAATATGAAATGGTGACAGTCAACAAACGTCACCATATATATGCACCAATAGTGACAACCATGAAAGGTCCATCACAAAAAATCATTTTTTTCATATGAAATTGTGATGGTCACTATCCCTCATTATAATCAATATTTGTGACAGACCTTGAATGTCACCACAACACATAATTTCGGTGATGCCTCCTTTTGTGACGTTTATTTTTTTGGTGATGGAGGCTATTGTCTGTCACTATTTCTCATATGAAATGGTGATGGTCACTATCCGTCATTATAAATCATTATTGGTGATGGACCTTGAATTTCACCACAACACCTATACTTTCGGTGACACCACCTTTGGTGACGTTCAGTTTTTGGTGACGAAGGCTCTTTTGACCCTCACCAATGAGCTTATGGTGACATTTTTCACCCCTCACCAATGTCCTTTTTTCTTTTAGTTCTTGTTAAAAAATGAAGAGGTACTAGTCAGCAATGACTGGGGAAAATTTGAAAGGGATAAAACAGTTTATGGTAGCAAGTCGCTCTTGAACATGGCACTTATTCACTTCATCTCCGTGATTTTTGGGTTGGGTAATCTTCTTGACGATCTATAATGCCTATGGTCTATCATACCATCCATCACTTCAGCTTTGGGTCAAATGCTGCCAATTCATTCATTGTCGTTGATATGTTCAAGAGAAGTCACTCAATTATTTTTCATCCTTTTCAATACTCATAAACCTTCATTTCGTGACCTCCATCCCTCAAATTGCTTCATCAGTCACATTTTGTCTTCAAAATCATTACTCCTGTTTCGTGTCATTGATGAGGGAAGAATCAATTCCCTCCTGCAACGAGTTTCTTCCTATCAACATCAGCTCATCATCCCGGAAGTTGACATAGAAAAAACCTTTCAGTACCTTGGAGCTTGCTTACATCAACAACAGGTTTCTCGCTTTTGACGATAGGTTGACATCACAGGCCTTTGACCGAAATAATTTGTATGGTGTTCGACATCAAATCATCTATTCACACCATGCAGAATGTACTGCAATACCTTGAGAGCCATTATCATCAACGGTGGTTTCTCTCACGTCTGTTAACGACTAACACCATTGGATGGTAATAATATGGTGTTTTCCCATGTTCGAAATCAGATCACATATTCACATGGTTAGACTCGTACTTTAAGCGATCGAGTGAACAGTAGAAGACCCTGAATCTAGTTTCATCCATCCAGGGTACAATTTCATGAGAAGTACCAAATCATCCGTATGATGGTTGCTATTCAGATGGTCATCCTATCATGGGTCTATATCTGTAGATAGTCTATATCTATAGATGACTTTATAATGTTATGATATTTTATGTGCTGAGTATGGGATATGCCTCCCTCAATAATTCATGTACAAAATGAAAAGAAATCATGATGTAATGTATTGTAATTGATGCAGATCATTGGCTGCTTCAATCCCTACTCATCACGTCATAAAGAAAATCATTCAACATTTCATTTTTGAATTCATACTTTAGGGGGAATTTGTTACAGGTTGATTTGGGCATCATCCCAAAACACAGATCAGTATTCATTAGAATCTATCATACTCTAAATTATTTTCTACATGCCCTGAACAAGTCATCACATTGATGGTCTTCCTTCATGAAATTTTCATTGCTTAGATGCCAGTTGAAGTGCCCTTTCAAGCCATCAACGCACCCCTAGACAACTATAACTTCTTTGCAGAGCATATACTCCCATTCAAGGTTGCATTAAAAATGACCTAGACCCACTTTGGAGTGTGTTGGTCGACTGGGAGGGAATTTTTCATTGGATTCTAGGAATCTCCCCAACTTCTAGTGACTTCTAGAAGTTGTTCCAGCTCTCAGCTCATCTGATAGCCTCAAATTTGGAACCCATGAATTCATTAAACCTCTTATCCTCCTATTCCCATGAACAAGGAAACCTCTTCATCCATTTTTAGGAAATTAATTCAATGATTCATTTATTTCAAACTACCCTCATCTACTTATAGATAGAGCATTCAACATAGTGCACAAGAGAGCGATAATTTGTGTTAAGAAGAGTCATTCTGGTTGGATACCAACTCTTAAATGTGTGTGCATGTACTATGATGTTTCTAGATTGTTGATGCTTAATGTGATGAGGATGAGACTCAAGCTGGATGAGTGACATCGAATCAATCAACTGGTTCTACTCCTCCTTCTACTTCACAATAAATACATGTGTTCCTTTCCCAATGCATGGGTCAATGATGTTAGATGTGTATTAATGATTTTAATCGATTCAAATTATTTAATTTGAAAATATAGTATTTCCTTTATGTTTTTTTCTATCTTTGTTATGAAAGTAGCTCCAAAAGTAGAAGAAAAGAGAAATCAACACCTTAGAAATCAACCACTTCAAGGGGGAAACTTCCAATAAATTACATAAATGAACAATTCTTGGATGATATAAATGAAAAAACCTCCTTCTATATATAGGGGTCCATGGGGTCACAATATAATCCTAACCGACCTAACAATAATAATGTAAGGGAACAATAATAACAATATGGGGGTTACAGGGGTACACAAATAACAATAAGGGGGCTACACTAATAACAATAAGGGACTACACTAGTAATATGGGGACCTAACATGCCCCTATCCTTCAAAAAATTGTTGTCCTCAATGCTTGAGTAGCTCTAGATGCTTCTGTATAAAATTCTTATCCTCCCATGTAGAATATTCAGTGGGTAAGTTCTTCCAGTTGTTGATATACTCTGGAATTGAACGATTTCGTAGATGTCGATTTCTTGTTTCTGTGATTGTTTTAGGTTCCAATATGATTTTTACTTCCTCATCAAGTTCTGGAAATATTGTTTGAACTAGAAGTTTGTCACCTTTAACTTTCTTTAACCATGAAACATGGAAAATTGTATGCACTCGCGAAGAAGCGGGAAGCTCCAACTTGTATTCCATAGTACCAATCTTTTGGAACACCTTGTAAGGACCATAGTATTTTGGAAATAATTTATTATCCTTCTTAGATTGGTTGAGGTACATTTGTTTGTATGTTTGTAGCCTTAAAAATACCCAGTATCCTACATCAAAACTTATCTCGCTACGATGTTAATCTTCTTATTGTTTCATTTGATTTTGTGCCAAATTGAGGTTATCCTTTAAGAGTTGGAGAACTTGTTGTTGATGCTCGATGTGATCTTCCACTTCTTGCACCTTAGAATTTTCTCTTAAAGATGATGTGATGGATGGTGGATGATATCCATAAATTTCCATAAATGGGGTCATTTTTTCTACAGTATGGAAGGAAGTGTTATACCACCATTCAGCCAGAGGTAACCACTTGACCCATTGTATTTGTTTATTAGATACAATACTATGAAGATATCCTTCCAAAAATTTGTTCACTATCTCAGTTTGTCCATCATATTGAGGATGATAAGATGAGCTATGAGCTAGTTGAGTACCCAAACAAGAAAATAATCTCGTCCAAAAATTCTAGTAAAAATGGGATCTCTATCACTTACCATAATATTTGGTTTCCATGTAGCTTTTCAATTGCTTCCACAAATGCTGTAGCAATTGTACTTGCTTTAAATGGATGAGATAATGCACAAAAGTGTGCATACTTGGTAATTCTATCAACTACCACCATGATGACACTCTTTCCTTCGAACTTAGGTAAACCTCTAATAAAATCCATTGAAATCTCCTCCCAACGTTGACTTGGAATGGATAAAGGTTGTAGAAGGCCTAGGGTCTTAATTGTCTCAACTTTAATTTTCTGGAAAAACTAAACATTCTTACACAAAATTTTGAATATCAAATATAAGGCCATCCCAAAAAAAATCTTTCTTCACCTCGTGGTAAGTTTTTAAAAATACTGAGTGTCCTCCTAAAGAAGAAGTGTGTAGTTCCAAAAGAATATTTTGTTTTAGTTGGGAATTCTTACAAAGATGTAAGCGATATTTTTTCCATAAGGAATCATTTTTCCAACTAAATGTATCAGATGTACTAGGATATTTATTCAAGTTTTGTATGAGTGTCCATGCTTCTTCATCCTTCTTCCATTCATCCCTTGCTTCAGTTATCCAATCTGGTTGGATAACAAAAATGGCACAAAACAATGCTTCCACCTCTTCATCCTTTCTTGAGAGTGCATCTCTGAAAACATTTAGCTTCCCTTTTTTGTAGATGATTTCAAAGTCATAATGCAAAATCTTTGTGACCCATTTTTGTTGCTCTTCTGAAGATAATATTTGTTCCAAAAAGCGTTTACGACTATCATGATCAATTTTACCTTGAAGTGCCTTCCCATTAGGTAAGTTATCCATTTCTTTAGTGCATGTAGTATTGCCAACATTTCCTTTTCATAAATAGATTTCTCTAATTACTTTCCTTTGATTGTATGATGATCAAAAGAAATGGGTTTTCCTTCTTGCATTAAAACAGCACCAATTCCATTTCCTAAGGAATCACCTTCCATAATATTTTTTTTGTGAAGTTGGCATAGCTAAGACCGGTGCTAGGCACATTTCCTCTTTAAGATGTTAAAAGGCCTTAGTTGCTTCAGGAGTCCATGAAAATGCATCTTTCTTCAATAATTTTGTTAGAGGTGCTTCTATTCTCCCATAATTCTTAACAAACTTGCGATAATACCCTTTTAACCTGAGAAATCCCCGCAACTGCTTTATGGTTGTGGGGAATTTCCATTCCTTAATGCCTTTAATTTTGTTAGGGTCTACCTTAACACCCTCGTGAGATAGAAAATGACCCAGATATTCCACCTCTTATACTCCGAAGAAACATTTGGATGTTTTTGCATATAATTATTTATCCTCCAATACTTTGAGCACCCTATCAACATGTTGAAAATGATCCTTCCAAGACCTGCTATAGATTAGTATGTCACGAAAAAATACTAGCAAAAATTCTCTAAGGAAGGGTTTGAAAATGGAATTCATCAACCCTTGAAATGTAGAAGGTGCATTGGTAAGGCCAAAAAAAATGACCAAAAATTCATAATGACCCTCATGACTTCGAAATGTTGTTTTCGGAATATCTTCAATCTTCATTCTAATTTGATGATATCCTGAATGAAGATCCAACTTGGTAAAATAAATTGCACCATGTAATTTATCCAATAATTCATCAATCACAGGAATGGGAAATTTATCTTTAATAGTGATCTTATTGAGCGCCCTATAATTCGGACACATGTGCCATGATCCATCCTTCTTGTGCACCAATACTACTGGAGCAGAGAAAGAACTTTGACTAGGTTGAATTATACCAGCCTCTAACATTTTTGTAATTATAAATTCAATTTAGCTCTTTTGGACATAAGGATATCTGTATGGCCTGATGTTTGGAGTAACACTTCCTGGAATCAAATGAATAACATGATCATGATCAAAAATAGGTGGGAGTCCTTTGGGAGTTAAAACACCTTGGAATGATTGTTCAAGACTTCTTCGAGATCTGGAGAAATAGATGATTTTGTTGTTGGAACTTCTAGTGAGAATAATTGTGCAATTATGACTCAATGTTCTTTCTTTAGAAGCTTTGTCATGACATTAGAGCTTATTATATTTAGAGCTTCCATGCAATACCCCTTAATTCAATTTCCTCTCCTTTCGAAAAAAAATTCAAGAAAAGTTCTTGAAAATTAAAAGCTACCATCCCCAAAGTTTGTAACCATTATACTCCTAGTACAACATCAACACCTCCCATTGGAATGAAGAGAATTGGGCTATTCAATACATATTCCCCCATGGTTAGCTTGATATTATGGCATTTTCTGAAGCAATTTATAGTTCTCCCATTTGCAACCATCATTTCACATTCTGGTGCTGGGTATAGGAAAAAATTCAATTCCTTGCCTACCTTATAATAAATAAAATTATGGGTACTACCCGAATCAATCAACACTATTACCTTTTTCTTCTTGATATTTCCTTCTATCTTGAGAGTTTGAGGAGTGGTAATTACTACCAATGCATTACACGATATGGTCAGACTCATTTCTTCTTCTTCTAGGGTTGGTTCCTGGTGTATATTCTCTTCTTTTGAAGTTTCTTGTTCATTTTCTTCCTCCTCTTCACAATCTATGTAAAATAATTTCTTCTCAACACACTTATGACCTTTAGTGTATTTTCAATCACAATTTTAGCAAATCTCTTTTTCTCTTTTGTCTTCCAATTGTTTTTGTGTCAAACTTGTACATTGTGGAAGTCTATGAGTAGCAACACTTTCATATTTATAGATGTGAGTGGTAGGGTTCCTTGTCGCCATAATTTTACATTCAATTTTTCTTGCCAACCTAAATGCCTTCTCCAATGAATCAGGTTCCCAAATGAGAACTTCATTTTTGATATTATCATTTAAAGTCCATATGAAGACATCAATCATGTGTTCCTATGGAATATCAGTTACCCTTGTATTCAATTTTGGAGGTCCACAATGTGCTCCACCACTGAACCCTTTTGTTCGAGATTTATCAATTAGCCAAAGAAAGTGTTGCTCTTTGTATCCTCATAATGTGCTATCATTTCCTTCATAAAAATTGACCAAGTGATAATTTTTTTACTAGATAAAATCCACCGATACCATACAAATGTATTGTGTTCTAAATGTAAAGTTGCAATGCATACCTTTTGTGTGTTTTGCACATTATTGAGATCAAAATATTGCTCCATCTGTAGTATCAATGTTACGAGATCCTTGCCATAAAACTTACTCATATCCATATTTGGAATATGGTGGTTCTTCCATCCAAAATTAGAGTTTATGAAATCACGATTAACATTTATTTTGTTATCATCATGAGTTTCCTCTACTATCTTTTTGCCATTTGGAAACATTCCTTGTATCAACTTTTTCAAAATTTCCATGTCTTCTTTTAGATCATTCTTCATGTTTTCCATGTTGTCTTTCATGTCATACATCTTAGCTTCCATGCCAGCTTCCATTCCATCCATCTTAGCTTCCACGCCTTTCTTCAAAACATCCATTTTTGCTTCCATGCCTTTCTTCAAAACTTCTATTAAATTTTTTGTTGTTATTTGCGAGAGAAAAATTTGGTGCACTTTCTCTTGTAATTTTGATAGATCATATTGTAGTTATTCATATTCATGAGTCATAGTAGAGTATTCTAAAGGCTTAATGGGTGTTGAATTATTTTTAAGGGGCATTTTAGAACCCAATACTGATATCTATGCTCAATAGGCCCTTGGAAGCACTTAAAATTGATTTTTCAAACAAGACTTATGCAATTTGAAAACAATACACACCTTTTGTTTGCTTTTGAGGAGCTCAATATTGAAAAAAAATCTTCTTTTGAATGCCACAGGTCTGACCTGAGTTGGATTCTTCAAGTCAAAGTTATGCCCAATCTTCCACAATGACCTAATTTTGGACTAGTTCAGTAGAGCGAACTTATATGACGTGCCACGTGTCACTGTTTCCTCCTTCGACTCTGAAATTGATACATTGGAAACTATAGTCCTTATACTTGCAGTCAATTTTTACATAATTCCAATTCGATGCTTAGAGAGAGATATTTATGACAATTTTCCCAAGGTCACCTCTTTGAGATGAAATTTGGGAGCGTGAACAAACCCTAACTTCCACATATTATATCTCCGAAAATTTTGTGAAAAAATATCTGAAATTTTTACAGGAAGTGCGCCAGTAGTTTGGATTCGCTATGTAAAAATTTGAGCTTCTAAAACTTCATAGAAAAAAATTATAGAGAAAATTCCATGATGACCTATTTTGGTGAAATTCGGGAGCCTGAAAAAACCCTAAATTCCATATATCATATCTATGAAAATATTTCGAATCAAGATCTGAAATTTTTACAAGACATTCCTCAGGACATCAGCTTCGCTCTAGAAAAATTTCAGCTTATGAACCTTCATATAAAAAAAAATTTATAGCAAAAATTCCATGATAGCCTATTTGGAGCAGCGAAACCCTAGAATCCAAAGGTCTGATACCAAATGTTATGAAACCAGCTCCAAAAATAGAAGAAGAGAGAGATCAAAACCTTAGAAATCAGCCACTTAGGGGGAAACCTCCAATACATTACATAAATGAACAATTCTTGGATGATACAAATGAAAAAAACTCCTTCTATATATAGGGGTCCATGGGGTCAAAATATAATCCCAGCCGACCTAACAATAATAATGTAAGGGAACAATAATAAAAATATGGGGGTTATAGTGGTACAAAAATAACAATAAGGGGGCTACACTAATAATAATAAGGGACTACACTAGTAATATGGGGACCTAGTAGTCTTTTTTTTTCCATGGCATGTATCAATCAAGCGAGTTAAGTTGGATTTAGAGCGAAAAAAGTGACGAAGGGAGGCGAGGGAAAGTGAACATATGACAAGTAGGTTTCTCTCCCTTTATCTATTCATCTTAAGGAAAATATCAAATATATTTATTTTTGTTGTTCTAAGTGAACCACCCACTTAGGGAAAGCATACTTATCTGTAGGTTTGTATTTCCAAAAAACAATGACCAGACCTCAGCCTTATCAATTTGTAGAACTCCTTCCATACTCCTAAATTTTCTTTGTGCGGGCCCTACCATCGAGCTGGAGTGGACCTCAATGTGAAGTCCAAAGCTTCATATCTATGATCCTCAGGAAAATTTTTCTAAAATTCTTCCATAAACAAGACAACATTCATTGTTCCATCATAGAAAGGCAATTCATACACTTTTGACTTGACACAACGCATAGATTTGGTAACTCTGTTACATCGCTTACTGGTTACTTTATGCAAGAAACTCTTCCAATGCTCCATCTCTTCATCGGAATCTTAAATGTGTGAACTATTTCGCTCCCAACATATTCTGCCATCTGCGGTGGGATTAATCCAGTCTTTATGTTGGACATGCTCTGTATAACACACACCTTCATAAGGATCTAATGGCACAATAAATCGGGCACCATTATTTTCAAATATCATCTACCTCTTCTTTAGGTTGATTATATCATCCATGTCATCAACCCAATCAAATCCAAGCAATGCAAGATAAGGATTGCTATCATCGACGATCTCAATAACTTCAAAGTCAACTAGCATGCTTGCTCCATCAATATCTGCGTTGATTCCCTACAATTTCCGTATCATAATGATATTTTGTTTATTTTCCATGCTCAGCTAAATTGATGACCATTGCAGCATAGGCCTTCCCAACCGCTCCCATGTCTGTTTCAACAGAACATTAACATCTAATCCCAGATCTATAATGACTTTATCCATTTCATAATCCCCAATTTCCGCAGTCAACCGCATCTCCCAGCAAATTATATACTTATTTTGGTACAATTTATCTATTTCACACTACTACACTCGTGGCTCTACCCTGACAGCGTAGTTTTCTATCAGCTCCTATAACCCTTCTACGGCCTTCTAATCCCTTAACAATTTCATGAATTTCTGCCAAAATGATGCTAAGATATACATATCAGTTTCCTTCACTTCAGTGTTCTCCTCAGGCTTATTCTTCAGTGGAAATAGTTCTCTCTGGAGAGTTGATTTCGGAGCTTCAGGATTCATAAATGTATTCTTAGCTTCTAGGAATTCCTCCTTCTTGCATTGTACATTAGACCCAACATTCTTATCTCCAGCCTTCCAGACCCATGTTTTCATCACAAGCTTCTTTCCCTCTGCAGTCTTCTCCATTATGCACACAACTGCGCATTAGTACGTTAACTCTTGGATCTCCCTAACATGATTCAGCCCTCATCATTTGTATGTTCTGAGCTGTTTGTTGGTTGCAATTGTCCTACATTTTAACTAATAAAATGGGACAATCTTCAATTTCATGAACAAATTCTTGACAATAGTTAAAGGAAGTCGTAGTAGGATTTTGATTAGGATTTATGCATGAAGACAACAAAATACACATATAACCATAAATACAAAGATGCAACGGAAATAACACTTCATTTCATTAATATTAAAGAACTGAAAATTTCTTACATACAGAATGGAAATAAACTATCTAAGGCACTGATAGCTTATCTCTTAGAAGAGATGTGGTGGCTACAGGCCTCTAAACTATGTTACAATAAGGCTCGAGTGCCTATTTATTATCTATAAATTATGGAAAACCATAAACATCCAAAACCATAATCGTAGGAGATGAAGCGCCAAAACTATGGGCCCCGTTTGGGTAAATTGGTGTTTCAACTTCACGGGCACGTAACTTTGGCATATGATCTCCATTTTACGTCCACCATATCTTGTTAAAAAGATATATCCCAGGAATACAAATTTTTGTGTGAGAAACATTGATCCATGGACCCATGTTGCTCCTGGTTTTCCCAAAAAACATTGTTTAGGGCTGAAACTGAAAAATTGAAAGAGACAATGGTGGGGCCCAAGTGGAATAGTCGGGTGGCAACCAATATCCACCTGGATCATTCCTTCCCCTTTAGGAATCAATGGTCCCCATTTTTTTGAGTTCCTCCATGATATGAGGAAACTTCTCCTAAACCTGGTCCCTGGTGAACCACTTTCCTTGGTGGAAGAGTTAGCTAGCTTTGACAACCCGATATAGTTGGATCTTCTGTTGGCGAGTGTTCTTCATTTTCATTTCCATGATACAATATATGGTGGGCAGTTCCATGCAGTCTGGGTTTAGCTCTATTGGCATGAGTTGTTCTCCAATGTCTGAGGTGTTTAGTAGAGGTGGGAAGTAGGGATGAAGGCGGTCCACATTAAATACTGGGTGCAGACCAAGGAATGGTGGAATACTGAGCTTAAATTCATTGTTACCTAAAGCCTTGGTTATGGTGTATGACCCATATCGGATCGAGCGAAACTTTCGGAGGGGTCTAGTGAGGCATTTCCTCTTCAAATGTAGCCACACTTTGTCACGCACCTGGAAGTTGTGTGGCACCCGATGTTGATCATGTCATTACTTGTACTTCGTATTGCCTCTGTCCAATATGTCATGAACCTGTTGGAAGATGTGCTGAATGCGCTCGATAAAGTTGTTCACTTTGTCAGCTTCAAACTGGACATGAACAGAAACAACTTGAGTAGCCGCAAATGGCATGGCTACGTCAATGGGAAATAATGGTTAGAATCCCAAGCCCACCTGAAAGGGGTTGTGGCTAATTGAGCTATGGAGAGCTTAGTTTTAATTGTGTTGTACATAGGGGAGGCTCTCATCCCATATGCATGGATGCTTTGAATTGTACATGTGCAGAATGTGTAAAATCATCATGTTGACAACCTCTATCTGGCCATCAGTTTGGGGATGGAAAGCTGTGGAGTTGGTGAGCTTGGTGTCCAGCATTGACCGGAGGTTGGACCAAAATGTGTTGAGGAACCTACTATCCCAATCTGAGATGATAGATAGCGTGTTTCCAAATTCCACCCACACTCTTTCAAAGAATAGTTTACTAGTGGCTTCTGTTGTGATATTCTTCTTGTAGGCTACCATAATGCCCATCTTCGACAATCTATCAATGACCATGAAAACATAGTCATTTCCATGCTTAGTAGAAGGAAGGCCTGACATGTAATCCATGGAGATGGATTTCCAAGGTCGACTATGTGTAGGTAGTGGAGTATAGAGGCCTTCTTTCTTGATGGTCTGTATGGAAATGACACAAGTAGTGCAAGATCTAATGTACATCCCAACATCCTGTCGAAGGTTTGGCCAATAGAAATACTTTTGCAGTACTGCCACTATTTTCTCGACCCTGAAATTCCCAGTGACTCGACTGTAGTTTGATTCCCATATCATTTTGGCATGCTCACTTGAAGGAACAAAAAGGTGTCGTAGGTGACATAACAATGCATCTTGGAGGTGAAATTTTGGAACTTACATACCCCCCAAGAGTGCCTTGTTTGTGTGGCTAAATTCTGGATCGATCTTATAGAGAAGTAGCCAATTAGAATTCTCATGCCCACAAGAGTTGATAACGGCGGTTGGCGCCACGGTTAGTGGTCGGCTGAGGCAGTCTGCAACATTGTTGGTGCTACCCTTCTTGTAATTTATGTTCAAATGAAATTTTTTCAGATATATGGATCACTTCTGATGGCGATCATTCTGTAACTTCCCTTGTGTCTGTATGAACTGCAGGGTTCAGCCGTATTTGTGGATGATTGTTTCCTTCCCCAAAATTTAATGCTTCCATTTTCAACAAGCCTGGACAATGGAGTACATTTATTTGTCATAAGTGGGATACTTTCGGACTGTGTCGGACAATTTCTCACTGTGATATGCCACTGGATGCCCCTGCTGAGTAATAAATACCCCAGTAGCATAGTTAGAGGCATATGTATCGATCTCAAATGGTTTTTGCAAGTCTGGTAATGGGAGCATTGGGGCATAACAAAGGCGATGTTTCAATTCCACGAATGACTTTTGTTGAGATTCCGACCAAAATAATTTTTCTTTCACTCCTGCCTTGGTGAATTGACTCAAGGGACCAATTAATATAAGAGAATCCCAACATGAACCTGTGGTAGAAATTAGCAATACCCATAAAGCTGCGAAGCTCTGTTAGAGTGGTTGGGGATGGCTAATCCTAAATTACTTGGATCTTGGTTGGATCCACATGCACCCCCCTTTCATCAATGATGTATCCCAGATATTGAACTTGGGTCATGCCAAAAGTGCACTTCTCCAAATTGGCACACAATTTGTGTTGCCGTAGTGTTTGGAGGACTTTTCGAATGTGGTGGAGGTGCTCTTCCCAAGTCAGGATGAAGATAAAAATGTAATCCAAGTACACCACTACAAATGAGTTGGTGATTGGCCACAAGAATTTATCCATCAACCTCATGAATGTTGTTGGAGCATTCTTCAAATCAAAAGGCATGACCATCCATTCGAAAAGGCCCTCCTTGGCTTTGAAGTAAGTCTTCCACACATCAGAGGGTTTGATTGGTACCTGGTGATACCTAGACTTCAAGTCGATATTGTTGAAATATTTCACACCTTTGAGTTGGTCTAGAAGGTCATCAATCCATGGGATCGGGTACCTATTCCAGACAGTGATTTTTTTCAGCACCCGATAGTCAATACAGAGTCTCCAAGTCCCACGTTTCTTTTGTACCAACACCATCAGGCTCCCATAGGGCGATGAACTTAGTCAGATGTGACCTTTCTGTAGAAGCTCCTAAATCTACCTCTTGATTTCATCGTTCTCCATAACATAGCGTCGATATATTTTTCCATTCAGTAGCGGTAGAACTGGGGTTAGATCATTGGTGTGCTTGACCTGTTAGTGTAGAGGCACCCCTGTGGGAGAGGTGAATATGTCCCCGTACTCCTCCAAAACCTTGTCGATTTTTTTTTGTCATGTAGAGGAGCCCTGTCTAGAGGTCGTGGCCACAACCTTCTTCTTGCCCTGGGGGCGGATCATCAGGAAACCAAATTTCCTAGTTTTGGAAAAGAGCTTACTACATTATTTTGTAGTAACCAAAGAGATAGTGGTAGGCAGTGGTACCTCTGGTAACCTGTACAGCTTATTTCTGAAAGTAACAATAATAATGCATGGTCGGGACTCATACACAACATGTCACTTCCACAAGTATGGTTGGCCTAATAATACATCACAAAAATTAAGAGGAGCAATGTCACATAATACCTCATCTGTGAAGCGCTTGATGTTGTAGGGAAGGTGGCACTACTTGCTGACGTGGAGATCATGTCCTTGGTGAAGCCACTAAATGGTGTATGGTTGTGGGTGTGTCATGGTCAGAAATCCCAACTGCTTCACAGTGTCTGCTGAAATGAGGTTCTTGTTTCTCCCATTGTTGAAAATGAACTGTAGCAGGGAACCCTTTACCCACATCCGAGAGGGGAAGAGACGCTCATCCTCCTCTAGATATTCTAGTTCCTCCTTCTGGATATTCGCAGTGGCAACAGTGGCATCAAGCTCCACGTCAATAATTTGTTTCACATTGTCATTCCCCTTCTCAGGTTTTGATTCAAATTCGGAGCATGCATCTGATTTAGAATCCTCCATCTTGACCACCAGTGACTGCTTGGCCCGACACTCACTTGTGTTGTGAGTGGAGCTCTATTGTGGCCAAAAAAAACCCCCCTTCTTATTTAGAATTAGTGCTAATAATAAATAAGTAGGGACCCTTAATCAAAAAAAAAATCCAAAAAAAAAATTAATTAGTGCTTGTTTTCCTTTTTTCAATAAAACTTACTATCATAAACTTAGGAGAAAATTCCTTGAAAAATCTAAAAAAAACTTAAGTTTTATGATAGTTTAAGAATAAGATTGTTCTTTGAGGAATATCACATCGAAAAAAGGTAATGAAGGCTTCTTTATGAGCGGAACACAAAAATAGCGAGATCGCGATGCGAAACTACATTTATCGCATCGCGTGCTTAGAATGTTATATCTTATGATGAAAACTTCAAACCACCGATGAGAATTAACATAGATCGCAAATCGCATATCGCAGAATATATGTTAACGGATGTTTGTCATATGTTATGTCTTGCGATTTTCGATATTGCAATATAGCGATTTCGCGATGTAACAATATTTCGCTATTCCACGAGATTGCAATCTGCGATATTGCGATATTGCGATATTGCAAAGCAAATCACAGATCGCCTTATCGCAGATCTTTAAAGGCTCATTACACGAAGAATTATTTTCATAAATCGAGACCCCGTTATGCGCTTTAATGTTAGATTAATGAATTGGTTGTCACTCATTAATGAGAAATGGTTTCATTGTAATCAAAAGTTTATTTCACATAAGGTAGTATATTTGATACGTCTTCAACATTTAAAACTTTCCCGTCACATTTTTCATATCATTATTCTTACTTAATTCGTAAACTGCAGGAACAAAGAACTGAGAACTATACAAAGTAGTATTCAGAGTATTATGGGAAATAAAGACAAAGTTCTAAGTTCTGAGGACAAAGAGATGACGACCTTATACACAGACACCGCCTGTAACAAAGACGTTGTTATCACTACCTAGGAGGGCATGTATAATCTATTTGAAGAAGAGAACCCCAGAGTAATGGAGGTTATGGCTACTGTGGGATCACATGGGTCTTTTGAAGCATCTCTTACAGAGCTAGCTTGTTCATTCTTGCACCGAATAGCAACGAGACCTAGAATTATTCCATACACAGATATGATTAAATGGGTGCTAGATAGCACTGATATTACGAATAGACAGTTTAAGACTCAGGGTCAAGAGCTCATTGGCTTATTCACTCCACAAGATTTGAGACTCATGTATCATTTGCCGGAGCCACAAGAAACTTATAACAAACAGTTTATGGAGAATTTTTCCAAAGAAAATGAAAACCTGGCAGAATGTACCAAGGACTGGTCAAGAAGAGATAAACCACTGAAGAAAGATAACACGTTATGTATAGCACTGGTTCTCTCACTTCTCCATATTGCTTTGCTGCTGCTATGCTTTGTAGGCTTTTTGGAAAGCCTAACATTAATAAGTTTTTGCCCGAATGGCTACCGTTATTGAATGCTGCTGTTAATACTACTATTATGGATTGGGCCAAGATATTGTCTGATAATTTAGCCACGGATATTTTTAATTATCGGTCTAAGAGAACTATTTCTCAGAGGATTTATCCTCCTTTTTATTTATCTGCTTATGTGATGGATTCAATCTATTTTGTTTCTAAGTTTCCACTAATGGGTTGGAAATAGACAATTCGAGATCCCCTACCCATTCATGTTTATCACAAAGAATTATGGGATTCAGATTTCATTCCCTGTTTTTACAAGATTTGCCATGGCATCATGTTGCCCATGTATAGAATATTGTATGATAAATATGCTCCAAGGTTTTCTCCTGAAGCAGAGGTGGACATTCTACCTGTTGCGAGATGGTTTGGAGAAGAATTATTACATATGTTAGGGTTTTTGGAAGTTTTTCTTCCCCTCTTGTTTTACCATTGTATGTTCCTGATAAACTCATCGCCCAAGAAACTGCATATCAAACTTGCGGAGAAGGAGGTTTGATGAAAGAGATGAAGGATAAGAAAAAGGCTATCTGGCCTCAATTTCCTGTGGCCTATGGGGCCTTTTCATTATTTGATGTTGGTCATGCATTTAAAGAAGTAAACAATATTACATGTTTACATTTGTTCAAGTTTCCAAGAAGACCATTCGACCCATATGATGTTGTTAAAAATTTCACTACTGCAGTCAAGATAAGAGTGTTTTCTAAAGAAGAATATTTGTTTGATGACATGTTCCAAGAAAAAGGCACACTTAAATAAATTCTACATTTGGCTCAGATACGGTTTCCTCCAGCAGAGTTTCAAGAATTCAAAATATACAGAGAAAGGAGGTTAACTACCATCCCTTTGGATAAATTGCGATTGGAACCCGTGAGGGAACAAACTCCTAGTGTCAGTCTCAGTAGAAGTTCAAGTACCAACAGGTCTAAGTCAAAGTCCGGAAGAGAAACCTCTGAACACTCTAAGAGTGAAGAGTCAGTAAAATATATTGCCCAGTCTAAAGAACTCTCACAACAACAGATTTCAACCTCTCCATAGTTAAATATTTCCCCTCTCATTATACAACAATCATCAATCAGAACTGAATTGGATAAGGAATGGGAAACATTCAATGATTTGATTAATATTGAAGCACAAAATACACAGATACCTGTGAGCAATGTACAAATAGAAATAAATATAGTCACAGGAGTAACTACTAATGTCTCAGAAACATAACATATTCCTATAACCCCGTCTTCTGAACTCATGCTTAAGATAGAGGAAATTCCTCCTCTTGATGTATTCTACAGTCCACAACACAAGGTAGTGGTAAGAAGACAGAGGAAGAAAAGGAAATTAGAAAATGTGCTTTCTCATGATGCAGAACATCTAGATGTTCTATGGAAAGATCCTACTACTGATCTAACAGAAAATCTCACTAAATTATCTCAGATCACAGGAGCTTATGCCTCTGCAGCCATTAACAAAACATTTGAGGTACAAAAATTATTGAATGAAGAAGAAGATCAGTTACAAGTCTTGCAAAAACAGCTGCAAGAAGCCAATGCTAATAGTGAGGCTCAGAAACAACTTGAAAAATTACAGCAAGATTTTCAACAAATGCAGATTGGATATCAGAACAGTTTGGCCGAAAAAGAGAAACAGCTACAGATTATGCAAGAAATGAACAAATATGATCCCAAGCTCACAGAGTTTATCATGGAGTCTATTTCCTTAAATGACCAACTACTGCAACAACAAGAAATATTATGCCAAAGAATAACATAATGGAACTCTTATTGTGAAGAAAGTGATAAAATCACTAATCATGTCATAGACTTACGACATGATTATGATTTAACTGAAAAAAAAAATTTAATGAATATTTGGCTTGGAAAAATATAGAAGAGGGGAAAAAAGAAGGTGTAGCTACAATCAATGAAAATCACAAAGAAATAATTTTTAATAATTGGGATGCACAGATCAGGAAGGAAGAGCAAGCGGCAGAAGAAGTAGCCACAGTAACTAGCAGTATTATTGATTGTATAAATGAAAATTTACACAAGGAAAATTTGATCTCTAAAACTATTCTAGGATACCTACCAAAAGAACAACAACTACAGACTGACTAGAAACAAAAATCCCAAGAAACGACAGAATTAATTAAAGGATTAACAAAGTTAAATTGGGATTCTTACTGGGCATGTCTGGTAAAACCACACAACCAATGCATGACTCTCGAGTGTATCATCAATTCTGCCGAAAAGATAGCGCCAGCTCTTGCCAATTCCGTCTTCATGGGATAGTTGAAATCTAAAGTTGGCCAACCTATTCTTCTCAAATCGATGTTGAACATTTACAATTCCAAAGAACCGATTCACAATTAGTTAGTTGTTAAGTTTTAAATTTTACATTTAGCACTAGTTTTGCTTTATTTTTTCCTAAAAAGAGGACGATCATTTAAACTGTATCCTACATTTTTGTAATTAATTATTTTTAGATTTAGTTAGTAGTATTTAAACCCTTTTCATGCATTTAGAGAAGGGTCCTGAAATTTGTCAAAAACTTGTCCTCAGAACATGCACTTCTGCACCCTCAGAGGAGCTTTTGATGAATTAATGGAACATGATTTATTGATATCTGCGTTTAATGTCTACTACTGATGTTGCACTTCTGTACTCTTAGTGGATGTTGGATTAAGAAGAGATAAGTCATTATTGCTTGAAGCTAATGAGTAGACCTAGTTATAAATGGTACTTTTATCTCTTAACTATTTCTGCCTCTGTGTTAAAGTGATATTTATGTTCAGTTATTTATATATTAATGATTGAATGTTTGAGTTATCATTTGGCACTTTTGTACGGTGATAGCCACTTGTTTATGCTTAATGTATGAATAGCTTATTATGCGATATATTTTTCACAACTGTTTTGTCTAACTTTTTATACGAAGTGGTTTATCTTTAGTGAATTATTTTCTTATAATAGTTGAATGATATTTATTACCAATTGCTATTTGAAATCATTTTAGATCGCATAAAGAAAATATTACATCTCAGTTTAGTTTAGAATTAGATATTTTTGTTTAATTAGAATACAATTTTCATGTGATTAGATTAGGAATAGAATAAAAGCATTTCAATTAGGAACTTTTAGAAAGGAAATATCAATTCTCAACACACACACACATATTGGGAAACTGGTCCCATTATCTCCAGTTGGACCCACTACACCAAATAGAAAAGGAACTGCTAACCAAGGTCCGGACCGGGTGGGTATCCCCCTTGTTGTAGACCCGATTTTCGGGGCTTCAACAAGCTCTTATGGAACTTGTTATAGGTAAATTTGGGCACCATTCCCAATAACATAGTTAACTAGGCATCATCTCCAAGACCAATGAATAGGGTCTATCATCCCCTATCATTTCAATTGCTACATGCCCTAAGAACAAGACAAATCATTCAAGACTTTCATTTGCAAAGGTTTCCAAGATTTAAAGTTTATAATATATCATATGGGAGCTCATCAATGCTACCTCTAAAGGGAATAAGTGCATTGCATATGTAGGTAGCCCCATGCAAGGTTGCTCTACAAAGCACTTCTTGACACTCATTGGTGCGTTGGTCACATTGGGAGCGAAATTCTCATTGTTCCAGAATCTCCACTTGGCGAGTGCCTTCTAGAAGGGTTCGCATGTGGCAAAATTCGAATCCATGTGTCCATTTGACATCTAAAATATTAGGAACATGTCTTGCCTATTATTAGAAAGTCATTGATTGCAAAAATACATTCATCTCCTCTATAAATTGACCACAGATCTTAGTGTTTGAAAAGGAAGAATTTGTGTAGAGAAATGCTGGTGGAATTTCAATTGAGGAGTTGATTTGAGTGACATATTGCTGGATATATCTGCATTATGATGAGGTTGGGATGCTGCAGGAGATGGTGTCACTAAATGAATCGCTGGGTTGTAACCTCCCCTTCTATCATTAATAAAGATTACTGCTTATTTTTCCCTATATGCATCTCTATAAGCTCTGATTTTCCATATCATGATTTCTTATTTGATGTATATGGTTTATGATTTTTTGATTTAGTTAAATAAGTTGAATAGACATCTATATTATTGCTATCTCTTTTTGAATAGTGTTCATTCTTGCAGGAAATATTTCGCACAGCTGGTTGGAATTTGAAGCAACAGAAAAAGCGACAGAAGGAGATTTTGGAAGCGCTTGGACTCCAAGTAAGCTTCTTATTTCATTCTTTGTGTCTATTTACAGTTAGGAAATATAGTCGTAAAGTCTTTGACCTGTTTTTATATATTAGCACCTGTCTAGGGAAGAATTATTTATCAGTAATACATAATTCCGCATAACAAATTGACGACTCCACTAGGGAAATTAATCTTTATCCTAGGTGTTTTAGCCTCTTATTTTCTCTATTTACTCACCTAGTAGTTTTTACTGACAAAGATTAGTATTTTTGAAATCCAAATTTTCATGAGAAGTGTGTTAGATAGCTGTGTTTTTCATTATACACTGCACCCAACGCACTCTTGGACAGGACACAGTGCTTTGAATAGCACTGTCTCCCTTTCAGACCTGCGTTGCAAAGCACTGTCTCTCTTTAGAGACTTTGTTTCCTTTTGAAACCATCGAAATTCCTTAGAATTTGTCATTGAAATTTGTTTTAATTTTTTTTTTGTTGTCTTTTGAAAATCCTGAGCCTCATATTGACCATTGATCTTATCGACCTCTTACTCCCTTGAAAGAAAAATTTGTTCAATGTTTGTTTAAAGTTTTTTTCTTTATCATTGACGAATTGATTTCAAAGTATTTTCATTGTCGCATTAGATCCATTTTCTTTTGAAAAAGGAAATTTTCGTAAATTATTCGTTTCCTGATAGGAGAAATTGTTGTTCAATTCCTAATTTTTCCTTCAAAAGAGAAATTGCTGTTTATATTCCTCATTTCTCAAAAGTAAAAGGCACTTGGTTTTATTGATTTAGTGCAGTTAGTTTCCTTTTCTGCATTCATAACATTAAAGAAAATGAAAATAAAAACCTGCATTTGCATGTGGTGGTTTGTGTGTTTTGCAAAAGGAACAATCAGGAAATCTGCATTTAGTTTGTGCTCTTTGATTTTTTTGCTCGCAAATTGATTGCTCTATCCCTCTAGTAGCTAGGATTTTCATTGAAAAACTAAAAGTGAAAGATTGTTTATTATTCTTAGTTTTCATTTTAATAATTTCCAATACATCATCGCGGT
This sequence comes from Pinus albicaulis, assembly GCA_034641835.2. Lineage (NCBI taxonomy): Eukaryota > Viridiplantae > Streptophyta > Pinopsida > Pinales > Pinaceae > Pinus > Pinus albicaulis. The sequence goes on from CM076584.1 coordinate 1,105,031,840, forward strand.
GAACCTTTGAAAGGAAAATTGTTAAACAAGATCAACATAAAATTAATCTCAATTTACCTAACAAAGCATTGGAACCATAACGATAAAATTTAGAAGGTCTAGGTTAGAGACGTGTTCTGGCGTCGTAAAACATAGCAGCTGTCGTTAAATTCTCTATGATACATTTCGAGTGTGATACCTCACTCCACGTACGTAAGTATATCATAGCTCGTCCACATACTTTCAAGTATATAGGGCAGTGTTACAGTACGAAAAGCATAAAGGGGTGCTCTCACTGTGTAGTTTTGCATCAGACAATGCTAATATGGTCTTAGGCCTCCACGTACCTTTGGGTATATTTAGGACGACAAATTTTAGGTGCTATCAATCCATAGTGAACCGAGTCGGTCACCTTGTAAATTGTGATACACCGAACACAGCATTCGGGGAGATTTCCTGCTCGTACTTCTTGGTTCGCCAGGAGGTATTTTACAATTCACAGTTTCTTGGTAAACCCTTTTGCCTAGCATTACCCTTTTATTTTGTTTATTTTCTTTTGGTTAAAATAAATCAGTAATCATGGAAGAACAAAATCCTTTCCCCCATCGTTCACGTAGATTAGCTTTAAAACCACCTTTACCACCAGAAGTTACTTATGGTAGGCGAAGGTGATCCAGGTGGATATCGGTGGCCACCCACCTATTCCATTTGGACCAGCACCATCAATTCTTGCAGCTTTTCACATTCAGCACAACTTACTATTTTTAGCAGGTTTTCGGGTCCTCCACTCTCGGAGCCGTTTTGGGGACTTAATGATCCAGGTGGATATTGGTGGCCACCCACCTATTCCATTTGAACCCCCATATTCAGTTCTTTCAATTTTCAAGTTGCAACAAAACTTACTATTTTTAGCAGTTTTTCGGGTCCTGAACTTCCGGAGCCGTTTTGAGGCCCTAAACGACGTTTTTTGGGTATGAAAGCGCCAACGAATTTTCTGATAAAATTCGTCCCGACAGCTGTAGTCCTCGGATAGAGCTTTCTAATGATGTATCATATGCGTCAAACGGAGATAGTATGCCAAAGTTACGTTCCTGGGAAGTTGAAACACCAATTTACCCAAACGGGGCCCATAGTTTTGGCGCTTCATCTCCTAGGGTTAGGTTTTTGGGATGTTGAGGGTTCTCCAGTGTTTCTCAATAATAAATAGGCCCTCGAGCCTCATTGTAACTCAGTTCAGAGGCCTGTAGCCGCCACATCTCTTCTCAGAGATAGCTACCGGTGCCCTAGCTAGTTTTATTTCCATTCTGTCTGTAAGCAAATTTCAGTTCTTTGATATTAATGAAATGAAGTGTTATTTCCGCTGCATCTCTGTATTTATGGTTATATGTTTATTCTGTTGCGTTCCTGCATAAATCTGGATCAGAAGGTGAGCACGATTATTGAATCAAGTACAATTCGTACCTCTGGTGAAACATCATCTTCCCATAAATTAGAGTTAGCTCAAGTTGTTTCTACACATCCTGATTCATATACTATTGTCAAAATGGAGTCTTCACAGCTACCCATGGTCACGATCCATCCAATCAATGAGACCATACCTCCTGGACCCCACTTTGTTCAACCAGAAATTGATCTAGATCCTATCTCTTATTTTCCAGAACATCTGAATCCTAAAGTCGTACAATCGGAAGTTGTTCCTACCTTGGTCATCCCACAAATATCTATAGCCATTGAGTCTCCTATATCACATAGTCAACAACCTGAGATATGCTTTGGGCACGTTGTGGCTCCTTTCCTGGTTTAATTGTGATTGAAAGTACAAGGGCAGACACCTTTAACTCCAAACCATTTGGGGGAGGACCTTTACTTGTACAAGTATTTTCCTCAATCATTGCCATCTTCTTTTGTTGATCCTGTTCCTATTCAAACTCCTCCGATACAAAAGGGTATACATTTGTTCAAGTAACCATGCCTGAACCAACATCTTCGGTTGGGCCATATTTTCCAATTATGTCAGCACCTGCCCTCACTATTGTTGGAGATGTTTTCATTTATGGTAATGGCATTGGCAACAATGTAATAGCGAAAAGAAAAGTTGCAGAGAACAAAGGTAAAGACAGGAGCAACACCTAAACTATCAATTGGAAAAATAGACAGAGAACAAATTGTTGATGGGCCACAGCCAAGTATTGTAGAGGAGAATTAATTTTTGTTATGGGCGAAGTATTTTTGTAGAAGGATTGAAGTCCGGGTTAAAATTTCATTGAAATTTGATTAAAAGTAATGTTACGGGGGTAGTGTAAAGTTTTAAAATAACTAGAGGGGGTGCCCCCACAGTTGACCAAGAAATCAAGCGTTGACCATAGATCAACGGTGGAGAATTACTACGGGGGCACTGCATGCCAAGTCAGCATCAACCATTTGGTGCCTCCGCAGGGACCCACTGAGGGGTTTCGCAAATATATTTTATGCTGAGTTATGCCTATATAGACAGCTTGAATTATGGAAGCGTGAATTTGTTACTCATAACATCTAAGTTCTGTGGAAGGAGTAGATTTGTGAATTTGGATAAGATATTGGGTTGTTAAGGCCACGGTACAGTGAGCCACGGACGGGTTATGTGTGTACAGGGCACATTATATATATATATATATAACCTGAGTTACATTCACTCAATCACGGAGGAAGAAAAATTAAAAAAAAGTTATAAATTTGGATGGAACCAGGAGTAGAAGGGCGGAACCATGAAGGAGGAACAGTATAGGCGGTTGCTCGTTTTTCATCGCAACCGCTCTCGATGAGAAAGCGGTATTTTAATTTTGGGAGCGATTCCATAGACTATTCGGCGCGTGGCATAGGCGGGACCCCTAAAACCACTGATTAAAGTGTGCCATCACACGTTAATGTTCGACCAAAGAAGCCGAGTGATATTGTCATGTGTCGTCGATTTGGAGGAAAGTCATCAGACGGTGATTGCTTGATGAAGAGGCATGGACGATAATGAAGATATGCGAAGTTTAACCAAAGAACGGAGTAGAAATGTGATTGGGTCACTGATCATATATGTGGGCCCAGTTTGAATTATATTAATTGGCCCTTTTCACATTGATGTTTGCGGGCTTAACCAAGATTGTTTAAATTAAATATTTATTATGACGAAAAACGATACATACCGTCGATCTGGAGGCTTGCAATCTAACGGTGATTGGATTTAACTATATTTGTGGGCCCCGGGGTCAAATTTTAATTTGTTTGAAAGCGTTGGATATTTTATAAAGTCCAAAGGATTAAAAGGCTTGGGAATTAAAAAGTTGAAAATATATTTATTTGTCAATTTCTTTAAAATTGATAAATAAATTAAAAAGAAATCAAAGAGCCCCGTGGGATAAACTAAAAGGAATACCATTAGTGGTTCATGGTTTTGACTCATGGTTTTAAGAAAGGAAAATCTATAAGGAGAAGAAAAATAGAGAACAAGGGTGTGCATTGCAAGGGTGGTGAATAAAATTTCTCAAAAAAAGGAATATCTGTATGGGCAAGCTCTGTTCTTAATTGATAAATCCTGAACTACGATGCAGCCATGAATATAATCTTATGATGACGTATCTCTAGTGTTAGTCTCCTGTACTAATAGGTGTCATTTTTCATGATTGTCTTGATTGAACTATGCAATATGTTCAAACCTTTTTCTTATGCAAAGGTGTTCCATATTCTTGAAAAGCCAAAAAATTAAAAAAAATTAAAAAATGTAAAGAGGGTATACCCTAAAAAAAAAATCAAAGGGTAAGAAAAATAAGTTGGTCAAAAAAGTGAAAGAAACGAACCCCAAACAAAATTAGACCAAGGAAAGTGTGCAAATCCAAATGCCACTACTATTTCATTTTTTGTAAATAAGTAATTGTGTGCAGCTTGTTAAACTTTGCCACAATTTATGAAGAGTCAAATTGTTTAAACTTGACTCATTCATGTTTCAATTTCATGTTGTAGAATAGAGAATAAATATCTGACCAAACAGTTTAATCTTGGCAGATAAGTAGATAGGTAGAGTTAATAAAAGGTGCTCAACAGTTTAATCTAGGCCCTTGGATGTAATAAGGGTAGAATTAGATAGATTTTCCATGTAAAAAGAAAAAATGTTGATAAGGGTTTGCAAGTCTAAATGCACCCTAATAAATAAGAGAAAATGGTAGTGTCAAGTAGATAGGGTAGGTAGATGGTGTTGCAAAGTTTTATATGATGAATGATGGTGCTAAATATCTTTGATCTTTTACCTTCATCACAAGCATTGAAGCAAAAAATACACTGAAGAATTCAAAGAAAGCAAAGTCAAAATCATTAACTTCCCACATCACTTTCTCCCTAAGTTTTTACTAATTTCCCCAAAGTGCTAAGGTATTTGGAGATCAAAGGGGCTCAAGGCATTTCCTTGACTTTTGGAGGGACCGGACCCTTAGCCTAATGATCAAAAAGACCTAAGTACTTGAGATCATTCATCATTATAATCATTCACCTTTAACCTTTTCCTACGTAAAATCCAATTTTACCTAGGAAAATCATCCTACATTTCACAATAAACCCTCAAGATTACTTGTTATTCTAAGTCTAAGTGTTGAAGTTGATATAATGTGGTTTACTTCAGAAATCTTCACTTTCTTAGATGTGCAAAGTATTTTGAGTTTTCCTTGTCCCTTTGTCATATTTCCATTTAACTCCATTTACTAAATCCCTAGTGAAAATGCCTTATCCTAAGTATATAACTCCTTTTATATAAATATCCAAAAAACCCATCTTATTATAAATTTTAACCAAAGTATGTATTTCCCAATTATTCATGAAAAATCCACATTATGTGCCCTTTGGTTAAAATATATCATTATGTAATATCCCCACCCTTATGATAAGTTAATTATATTGGTTAATTTATCATATAATAAAACACATATATGAGAAAAGCTTTAAACATATGGTATATATGTTTAACACAAAAAATAATAAAACCGAAGTTTTATTTTAAAAACCAAAACTTTGGAAATAATCCCTTTTTCCCCCGTACCTGACGCTTTAACTCAAGTTAAAAATCCCGCAATATATTCCATTCCCCAACCCTAACTCGAGTTAAAAAACTAAGTCTCGCTGCAACCTCAACCCTTTATAACCACGGGATTAATTAATTATCAGAGTTAATTAATAACCAGACTCCACCAATCAAATCCCGCCCGGAGTGATTAAATGACGATAAATATGTCGGGCCCACACCTTTTAACTTCCCACCATCTCCCCGCCCCTCTAACCGTTGGATCGCCCCTCCAAAGATCAACGCTCCACAGCAATTCCGCTAGTCGTCCCTTGTCAGCACTTTAACGCGCGGGGGCACGGTGGTATTGGACTAGTCCTCCAGCCATGTGTCCATTGATTAGTGGAATCACTGCCCTCGCGTTTAATACCACTATTGCCCATAAGCGGTGCGGGGATTACCGCTTACCACCCGACCCCTACCACACGTCAGCCCGTATTGAAATGACGTCATTCCTCGAAAAAATAAAAACCCCTTTTTGACTTTGGAAATAAAACAAATTTTCGTGTTTTTTATGTCATTTTCATTATTTGAAAGCGACTGCGTCTTCCGCTACAAAATTCAAATTTTCAATGAAATCTACTGTTCTATCCGATTTTTGTCCAGAATTCCACCAGACCAGTGTTGGAGCATCCTCTTGCCACCACTTGATACCTGTTAAATCCCAGTTTGCCTCCAAAAACAGGTATTTATTCTATTGCGCTCCGAACTTCAAAAGAAACTCTGTGTTCCTTGTTTTCCGCTAAATTAGTGTTAAAATCTTATTCCTAAGATCATTCCCTGAGTTTTAAAGCTGTGAATTGTTCCCCTCGAACCTGCAATTTTGCCAATTTCCCTCATTAAAACTGAAATCACGACATTTCTGTGAAGAAAACCCAGAAACTTCCATTTTGAACACACAAGAACCAAAATGGAAGCTCCGGCAACCTTGAATGTTTGAAAATTTGGAGCAGAAATATGATACATCTAAAAATACTGTTGTTGATAATACCAGGGAAATTAAAAGATTGGAAAGATTGGTTAAGGCTTTAGAAAAAGATCTTTCATTAGAAAAGCCTTTAAAAGAAATAAATGAAATTCTTTGGGGTAATATAATTGAGTTAATAAAAAGTATTTGGCCCTCTGCTCAAGCAATTTTTGAACAAAATGACTTGATTAAAGTAGCTCAGGAAGAAATAAATAGAACAAGAGATGAATTAAGAGGCAGACCTGAGCAGGCCAATCAACTTATACAGTTTTTGAACACCCGGACTAAGAAACAGCTTGCAGTATTAGGAATTGAGGACAGGACCGGCACTATTTTGGAGATAAAAAGAGTGTTCACCAAAAGAACTTTTATGCAGAATTTAGAAAGGAAGTGCTCAGATATTCTAGCTGATATTAATACTTTCAAAGGAAAATTTCAGGTTTTATTGGACAGTGGGTTACCCAGTCCTATGCTCTCAGAGGATCAGATAATGGACCTGGAAACCTATGTTAAGAAAATAGATATCTATGCTCATAATATAGCTGCTCATTCTATTAGTTTGCCAGAAGCAACGTTGCCAACAGGAAGAAATCTCTATGACAGGTTGAAGAATTTATTTCATCTTGAACATGAAATAAAGTATTTGTTCCCTAATCAGCCCACTTTTTACAAAATCACAGAGGCCGATGAGACATTGAGAAAACTTAAAAGGACCATAATAGCAGAAGATCAATGGTGGGATGACTTATTGGAAATTTTATGAAATTTATCTTCAGGTTAAGTATTTTATCTTTTTACTATTATGAAAAGGATAAAAAATCAGCATAGATGAAAGAGTATCAGTTGCACAGGTTAAAGAGTATCCGTGGAAACAAAGAGTATCAGACAAGCTAAAGACTTACTCAAAGGGACAGCATCGAGCCCTATTATAGCACCTGCCTCCAGCACATCCTCAAAAGGACGAAACAGCACATCAGCAATTACTTTTGGTCCTATTTACGAGACCATTTGTCTCATTTTTATTGTAACTTACTCATTAGTCACCCTAGATTATTGGCTAAGTTAGTGTGAGATTTTTTCAATCATTTTTTGTATAAATAAACCCTCAAAGAGAGTATTGAGGGTGGATTCTATTACTTTGCTGTGACATTGAATTTTTTGGAATAAAAGCATTTTGGAGAAATTTATTCGTGGCTTGCTGGATGAAAATTTGAAGCTCAGGACTTTTTGCAGGATTCATGTGTCGGATTGCAGTTCAATAAGTTTTTCTATCCTATGTCTTAAGTTTTATATCTGTTTAATATATCATTGTGTCCATTTCTGAATAGTTTACATAAAGGATTGAATCAGAATTTACTTCATTGTACTCTGATTTCAAATGTGATTATTCTTAATGTTTTCCTCTAAATTGGTTATAAGCATGAATTCTTAAATGCTCTTGCTTTGCTAATTTAAACATTTTTGATTACTATAATAAAGAATTCTTCATTTCTCTTTGTTTGTACTCATTTCATTTCTTTCTTTTGAACATGGTGAAATATTCTTAGCTGCCTTTCATCCCTTCAAAATCATTCCATCCACTTTAAATTTAAGGATTGTTCTCTGTTTGGCTATCTTGCCCTGCAAAGCCATCTTGTGTGTAGAATAGAAATCCAGTAAAGCCATCCTTTGACTCCATAGCCCAATGGACTGAAAATCTTCAACCTTGCCCTTAGTTGGCGGATTCCACCATTTTCAAACAAACTCTTGGATTTATAACTAGCCTAAAACTTTCTAAGAAAAAAGATAAATTATAAAGAGAGAGCCCTCTCTGGATGCAGATTGGCTAGATTCTGCATATGAAGATTGGTTTGTGGTTACCTCGGGTATACTTTCCTTTTCCACAACTTCAAGGAAAACCTGAGTGATAACATAGTGGCGACTCCACTGGGGAACTGAATCATTTTTATTTGTTAATATTGTTCACTTATAAGCTATAGACAGAGTCTGAAGATCATCCAGGTAGCCTTTGAAATTGCTTTTGCTCTGCAATTGCAAAAGTAAATAAATGCTGCTTCAGTCTATCTCTGATTTAGCTTATATACTGAACCTTAGTTTCAAAATGTTTAATCAGACTCTCTAGTTCAATAAATCTTTAAGAAAATTTTAATCCCAAATCATTATTTCTTGAAGTATTTATAGAAGTTGTATTTATTTTTCAATTAAAACCAAAAATCCAAAAACACTTAATCTAGGAAAACTGGCTTCAGAAAGGATTCGTCACACTAGGTCAAATCCTGACCCCAATCCACCAATGATATTTGAAAATCCAAATCTGATTCCTAGGATTCTTAGAAGACAAGGAAGTCAAGAAAGTTCTGAAAGAGGAAGTCAAGAGAGTTCTAGAAGTTCTAGACCGCTTTCTATATCTGCATCCTGTCCTGTAAAAATTATATACTTTGATGAAATTCCTTTTGATGAACGATTTGAAACATCCTTATTTGTGAATTTTTCTGAAACTGAATTATCCAGATTAGTTCCAGATCCATTTTTTCTTGAAGATTTGCAATTAAGATTTGTTTCATATCATCTTGACAAACATTTACAAGACTCGGTTCAATCTGAACAAACCTTTGAAGAAAGTTCAAACATTTCTGTAATTACTGAAGCTTCCCCAAGTTCAATAGCTTTTTCTCAATCTTTTCAAACCCCACCCACTCCTTCACTTCCTACTCCTCCACCCAGACCACCCTCACCTATTATTCCATTACACCTTCCAATGGCTAATAGATATGCTCTATTACAATTACCAGCCAACCCTGCTGCTTTGCCCCAAGATTATCAGAGTAAGATCACCCCTTTTGATGGATCAGGTACCTACATAGCACAACAGCACACCAAAAGGATGACTGATTACTTTGAGTTTTATGAAATTGATATTGATGATGTCCGAATGAGAATTTTTGTTCAGAGTCTTACTGGAGAAGTTAGGACATGGTTTAGAGCTCTTGCTCCAAATAGTATTGCTGATTTGGCAGCTTTGTATAGGTCATTTTTGAATAGGTGGGAGAAGAAGAAAGACCCTCTTCAGATCCTATCAGAATTTGAAAAATTGAGGAGAGGACCTAACGAAACAGTACAAGATTACATCATTAGATTCAATGAAGCATATAATGTTGTTCCCCAGAACCTCAGACCCCCACCTGACTCTGTATTGGTTAAATTTCCAGATGGTTTTGACTCTGACATAGCTTATTCACTCATGGAAAGAGCTCCCCAAACATTAGAGGAAATGCAAAGCATAGTGGTTAGTGTGGAAGCAAATCTGATAGAAAAACGAGCCAGAGCTAAGGCAGAAAGAAGAATGCCTCTGAATGAAGAACCTTCATCTTTTGAAAAGAAGTTGGATGCAATCATTAAAGGTATGGAAAGATTAGGTGACAGAGTGGAAACAATTGAAAGAAAGTCTTCTAGTGATAATCAAAATGTAGTGAGAAACCCAAACTTTAGAAGAAATTAGAACCAGAATATTGGAAAGAATGTCCCTGACCAAAACATCAGGCCACCTTTCCAAGAAAACTTTGTTGAAGGTTCAACTTTTGAAGAACCTACAGAAGATGTAGAAATAAACAATGTAACTGATGACAAAAATGAACCAGAAGTTTTCCTATCTCAGGATGATCAGGAAAATCACATCCTTGAAACATTCCAAACTCATTCAGGAGAAACTTTTGATTTCAAAGAAGGTTATGACACAGCAATTTATGAGGTTCATAAACAGTACAATTTGAGAAGCAGACGGATTGATGTGCCAGAGAATAGCAAGCAGAAAACTGCAAAACAAAATGTCAAAGGTAAAGTTAACATCCCTCCTGTACAAAACATTCCCCCTGTACAAATTCTGTCTAGGATAACTCCTAACCCTTCAAATCCAATAATTGAAGATGTGTCTGACAACCAACCAAACAATAATCAACAATCTAATACCTTTCCTCCTGTAGGAAATGTAGAAGAAACAGTAGAAGTTAGTTCAGAAACACCTTCAAATAAAAATTCCACTCATGAAAAAGAGAAAAACGTTGAAGACCCAAAAAATAGAGAAAACACAACTGTGCAAAACACTAAAACTCAAACAGAAAAGCCTTTCAATCTAGAGGCTAAAATAGGCAAACTAAATATAGTTGTTCCTTTATCAGAATTGGCTAAACATGATGTCTATAGAAGTCAAATTAGCAAATCCCTAAACATTAACATTACTGGATTCGATGATTCAGTAAATATTCTTGATGATCAACCCAAACTCCTTTTTGGCCCCGAGGTAAATGGCAAACCAGAAAGTGGAGGAACTCCTCCATTTTATGTAAGCCTGAATGTTCATGACAAGATACTCCACAATGCTATGTTGGATTCTAGAGCATCCCACAATTTGATGCCCAAAGCCGTGATGGAAAGATTAAATCTAGACATTACCATACCGTACAAAGATTTGTTTTCTTTTGATTCTAGTCAGGTAAAATGTTTAGGTTTGATTAAAGATTTGTGTGTTACTTTGGTGCAATATCCTACTAAATCTGTTTTGATGGATATAGTAGTGGCTGATATTCCCCCTAAATATGGTATGTTGTTGTCTAGATCTTGGGGTGCTAAACATGGAGGATCTATTCAACTGGACATGTCATATGCCACTATTTCAGTTTTTGGTCAGCCTAAAAGACTTTATAGAGAGACATTGATGAAATATTTAGTCAGTAGCCATGAGAAGCCTAAAAACTTCCCTGTCTATTCAGTACATTCTGATATGGACTCTTTTATCCTTTATAATGCTGAAAAAGACCTTCCAACTGAACTAGAAGCACCTGAAAAGGAAACTACAAACAAAACTACTGTTAAGATTGAAGAGATTTCTGAAAACCAAGAAACACTAGATGATCAAGAAATACCAGAAAAAACTAAACAACTAGCTCCTGTTAAGAAACATTTTAAAACAATTGATGAGGATTATGAACATGAAATTCTGTGGCATTTAGAATTTTATGGCTCAGTGAACAAATTAGGAGCAGGGGCTGGGATTTGGTTACATAATGTTGAAAATAATCACACTGAAGGTCATGCTTATAGGTTGAATTTCAAATGCACTAACAACATGGCAGAGTACGAAGCTCTTTTATTAGGGCTTAAACATGTCAAGAAGTTAGGAGCTATCAGAGTATCAATCATAGGATATTCCGAGCTAATTATTCAACAAATTAAAGGAGAATGTTCAACAAAAGACATGAGGTTGAAAAAATACAGAGAAACAGTTGTGGAAATTCTCAATACCTTTCTACAAGCTCAACTTGCCAAGATTCCCAGGAAACAAAATTTGCATGCTGACAGTCTCGCAATGTTCGCTAGTACATGTAAATTACCTTTTGATCCTAATCATCAGTTTTCAGCTGAGATTAGACATAGGCCTACTATACCAGATAATCTTTTGAATTGGCAAGTATTTGTAAATAACAATCAGATCAATATTTTTTTGACATTAGAAAATGAGTTTTCTAACTGTAATATAGATGAGGACATAACAATTAGTGAATCTGATCAAGAAAAAGAACAAAAAATAGATATTTCAATAGAGAATGAAATTCATATGCTGCACCCAACCACATTCACAGAAAAAGACATGCAAGATTTGAAAAACATGGAATCTGATGAGATCATAGAAGATGAAACTGAAATCATCAATTTGAAAGACAATCATTTGCCCTAAGGCTTAACTCCTTTGGAAGATCTCTTTGATTCAAATGACATTCCATTCAGACCTAAAATGGAACCTGTTAAGGCTGATATTGAAGAGTGTAACTTAGGAACCCCATAAAATCCCAAAATGGTTAAATTATCCAAATCTCTACCAGAAGATCAAAAGGTTAAATATGTTGAACTCTTAAAGGAATTCCAGGACGTTTTTGCCTAGAGTTATGAAGACCTTAAAGCATATGATACATCCATAATTCAACACACTATACCTTTGAAACCAGATTAGAAACCTTTTAAACAAAAACTTAGAAGGATTAATCCTGTTTTACTACCTTCAATTGAAAAAGAAATTAAAAGGATATTTGAAGCAGGGATTATATCTCCTATTAGGTTCTCTGAATGGGTTTCGAATCTAGTACCAACAAGGAAAAAGACAGGAGAAATTAGACTGTGTGTCGATTTAAGAAATTTGAATAAAGTTTCTTTAAAAGATAACTATCCTTTACCTAAAATGGATCATATTCTACAAAGGGTAGTAGGATCTTCTAGGATATCTCTACTGGATGGATTTTCAGGGTATAACCAGATTCTGGTTCATCCTGATGATCAAGATAAAACAACATTTACAACACCATGGGGTACTTTTAAATATGTCAAAATGCCATTTGGACTCAAGAATGCAGGAGCTACATTTCAAAGAGAAATAGACATTGCTTTTTCTAAAGAAATACATGATTTTTTGGTAATTTATCTAGATGATTTAACAATTTTTTCCAAAACAGATCAACAACATTTAGATCATCTAAGGCAAGTATTTATAAAATGCAGAAAATATGTGATTTCTTTAAACCCTAAAAAGTCATTGTTTGGTTTGGAAGAAAGAAATCTTTTAGGCCATATTATTTCTAAAGATGGCATTAGGATTGATCCAGAAAGAATACAAGCAATTTTGCAAATACCTCATCCTAGAAACATAAAAGAGTTGCAAGCATTCATAGGAAAGATTAATTTCTTGAGGAGATTTATTTCTAGTTTAGCTGAGTTACTTAGATTGCTTACTAACATTCTTAAAAAGGATTCAAGAATTAACTGGACTGTAGAAGCCAAGCAATCATTTGAAGAAATCAAAATGGCTTTAACAAGAACACCAGTTCTTACCAGTCCAAAGTTTGACAGAGATTTCAGTATTTTTTCATTTGCTTCTGAACATACAATTGCAGTTGTTTTACTACAAAAAGATGACCAGGGATGTGAAAAACCAATTGAATTTTTTAGTGAAGCACTTAGGGATGCATCTTTGAAATACAATATCATGGAGAAACAAGCTTTTGCATTGGTAAAAGCAATTAAAGATTTCAGAGTTTATATATTGTATTCTCATGTGATAGCTTATGTGCCTAATGCTGTAGTTAAAGACATTTTGACTCAAGATGGCATTGAAGGCAAAAGAGGTAAGTGGATAGCTACCATGTTAGAATATGATATTGAAATTAAACCAACAAAACTCATAAAAGGTCAAGGTTTGGCTCAACTCATGATTGAAACTAATTGCCAAGCCTTAGACATCAATGAACTGGATGATGAACAGGAGATGACGACTCCACATATCAGTAAAGCTTTCTTAGATTCTCCCTGGTACACTGATATCATTCATGTTTTATTAAACCTGCAAGCTCCTCCAGGGTTGTCCAGAACCAAACGAAGATTTTTGAAAATGACATCTTTGAAATATTGTATTTTAGATGGCACTCTATTTTGGAAAAATCATGAAGGAATCTTATTGATTTTTCTATTAAAAGATGAAACTGATAAAGTTATTAATGAATTTCATGCAGGGGATTGTGGAGGACATCTCTACTAGAAATCAACTGCAGACAAAATCTTAAGGGCTGGTTTTTACTGGCCAACCTTATTTTCTGATGTTAAGAAATTTGTGACATCTTGCCATAAATGTCAGATATTCAAGGGTAAAAGAAAGTTGTTACCTTTGCCATTAAAACCAATTTCCACAGAAAGACCGTTTCAACAATGGGGATTAGATTTTATTGGAGAAATCCATCCCCCTTCTTCAGGGCAACACAGATGGATTCTTACTGCCACAGACTACTTCACTAAATGGATTAAAGCTATCCCATGCAGACAGGCCAATGACTCTTTAATTATAGGGTTTTTAGAAACCAATATACTTTCAAGATTTGGCTGTCCAGAGAAGATTATAACAGATAATGCTGTTGCATTTAAGTCAAAGAAAATGATTAGTTTCTGCAGTAAATATCATATTACTTTAGGCCATTCAACAGCTTATTACCCTCAGGGTAATGGACTAGCAGAATCCTCCAATAAAAGCCTTATTAATATCATTAAAAAATTATTGGAAGAAAATAAAAAGAACTGGCATAAGAAACTTACTAATGCATTGTGGGCAGATAGACTTACAACTAAGAAATCAATTGGGACTAGTCCATATGAATTAGTTTATGGTCTTGAAGCAAGATTCCCATCATCTTTAGGAATTCCTGTTATGAAGTTACTTCAGGAGGCTCAAGTGGAACCAAATGATATTCAGAGAAGAATTAACCAAACAATCCACTTGCAGCAAACCAAAGAAGAAGTATATCAACGATCTCAAGTCTTGCAGGAAAAGTTAAAGAAAATGTTTGACAGAAGAACTAAAGCAGAAGATTTTCAACTAGGAGACAAAGTCCTAAGATGGGATTCCAGAAGAGAAGAGAAAGGGAAACATGGGAAATTTGATTTCTTATGGAAAGGGCCTTATATCATTCATGCCTTGCAGGGAAACAACACATACTTTTTGAAGAATTTGGACAATTCAGAAGCTGAGGAAGGACCAGTCAATGGTCGAATGCTGAAGCATTATTTTGATCCTATTTACTAGGATGTTTTGATTTTTCTAACTTGTACATAATATATCCTTTTATAATGCAGTTTTGATTGGATGGTGACTTCTTGAAGTTGAAGCCCGAAGTGAAGGCCCTAAGCTTCAAAAGTTTCACTATCATATGTACAATAAAGCTACCAGAAGGAGGAAGATTTCATACTTTCAGTTTGAAGACATTTTGAGGCATCTGATCTGCTGTTCTTGACTTTTCACAAGAAAAAGCCATCCCCAAGTGGAGCCAGTGTTAGACTCCTATACCAATAGGTGTCATTTTTCATGATTGTCTTGATTGAACTATGGAATATGTTCAAACCTTTTCTTGAGCAAAGGTGTTCCATATTCTTGAAAAACCAAAAAATCAAAAAATTTAAAAAATGTAAAGAGGGTATACCCTAAAAGAAAAATCAAAGGGTAAGAAAAATAAATTGGTCAAGAAAATGAAAGAAATGAACCCCAAGCAAAAAATAGACCAAGGAAAGTGTGAAAATAAAAATTCCACTACTATTTCATTTTTGTAAATAAGTAATTGTGTGCAGCTTGTTAAACTTTGCCACAATTTATGAAGAGTCAAAGTGTTTAAACTTGACTCATTCATGTTTCAATTTCATGTTGTAGAATAGAGAATAAATATCTGACCAAACAGTTTAATCTTGGAAGATAAGTAGATAGGTAGAGTTAATAAAAGGTGCTCAATAGTTTAATCTGGGCCCTTGGATGTAATAAGGGTAGAATTAGATAGATTTTCCATGTAAAAAGAAAAAATGTTGATAAGGGTTTGCAAGTCTAAATGCACCCTAATAAAGAAGAGAAAATGGTAGTGTCAAGTAGATAGGGTAGGTAGATGGTGTTGCAAAGTTTTATATGATGAATCATGGTGCTAAATATGTTTGATCTTTTACCTTCATCACAAGTATTGAAGCAAAAAATACACTGAAGAATTCACAGAAAGCAAATTCAAAATCATTAACTTCCCACATCACTTTCTCCCTAACTTTTTACTAATTTCCCCAAAGTGCTAAGGTATTTGGAGATCAAAGGGGTTCACGGCATTTCCTAGACTTTTGGAGGGACCAGACCCTCGGCCTAATGATCAAAAAGACCTAAGTACTTGAGATCATTCATCATTATAATCATTCACTTTTAACCTTTTCCTAAGTAAAATCCAATTTTACATAGGAAAATCATCCTATATTTCACAATAAACCCTCAATATTACTTGTCATTCTAAGTCTAAGTGTTGAAGTTGATATAATGTGGTTTACTTCAGAAATCTTCACTTTCTTAGATGTGCAAAGTATTTTGAGTTGTCCTTGTCCCTTTGTCATATTTCCATTTAACTCTATTTACTAAATCCCTAGTGAAAATGCCTTATTCTAAGTATATAACTCCTTTTATATAAATATCCAAAAAACCCATCTTATTATAAATTTTAACCAAAGTATGTATTTCCCAGTTATTCATGAAAGATCCACATTATGTGCCCTTTGGTTAAAATATATCATTATGTAATATCCCCGCCCTTATGATAAGTTAATTATATTGGTTAATTTATCATATAATAAAAAACATATATGAGAAAAGCTTTAAACATATGGTATATATGTTTAACACAAAAAATAATAAAACCGAAGTTTTATTTTAAAAACCAAAACTTTGGAAATAATCACTTTTTCCCCCGTACCTGACGCTTTAACTCAAGTTAAAAATCCCGCAATATATCCCATTCCCCAACCCTAACTCGAGTTAAAAAACTAAGTCTCGCTGCAACCCCGACCCTTTATAACCACGGGATTAATTAATTATCAGAGTTAATTAATAACCAGACTCCACCAATCAAATCCCGCTCGGAGTGATTAAATGACGATAAATATGTCGGGCCCGTACCTTTTAACTTCCCACCATCTCCCCGTCCCTCTAACCGTTGGATCGCCCCTCCAAAGATCAACGCTCCACAGCAATTCCGCTAGTCGTCCCTTGTCAGCACTTTAACGCGCGGGGGCACGGTGGTATTGGACTAGTCCTCCAGCCACGTGTCCATTGATTAGTGGAATCGCTGCCCTCGCGTTTAATACCACTATTGCCCATAAGCAGTGCGGGGATTACCGCTTACCACCCGACCCCTGCCACACGTCATCCCGTACTGAAATGACGTCATTCCTCGAAAAAATAAAAACCCCTTTTTGACTTTGGAAATAAAACAATTTTTTGTGTTTTTTATGTCATTTTCATTTTTTGAAAGCGACTGCGCCTTCCGCTACGAAATTCAAATTTTCACTGAAATCTACTGTTCTATCCGATTTCGCTCCAGAATTCCACCAGACCAGTGTTGGAGCATCTTCTTGCCACCACTTGATACCTGTTAAATCCCAATTTGCCTCCAAAAACAGGTATTTATTCTATTGCGCTCCGAACTTCAAAAGAAACTCTGTGTTCCTTGTTTTCCGCTAAATTAGTGTTAAAATCTTATTCCTAAGATCATTCCCTGAGTTTTAAAGCTGTGAATTTTCCCCCCCGAACTTGCAATTTTGCCAATTTCCCTCATTAAAACTGAAATCACGACATTTCTGTGAAGAAAACCTAGAAACTTCCATTTTGAACACACAAGAACCAAAATGGAAGCTCTGGCAGCCTTGAATGTAACTCCATTGAATGCCCCCCATAGAGAGTTAGAATATTTGCCCTTAGTGGATAAAGACTTCCAAATTAAAGACTTAGTGTTTGATGAAAGCCCCCTTCTGAGTTATTGTCGCTGCAGAGATGATTATTTGAAGGGATTGGATGTCATTGGGTTGTGGGAATCTAATTTCCCGAGATATCTCATCCCCTCAGTCTGTATTTTCCAAGAAATTATCCACTATTGCTATTCTAACTATGATCCGACTCAAAGAGCTGTAATATCCCCTGACCAGAGTGTTCTTTTCCCCATTACTCCCCAAGCTATCAATGCAATGCTACATTTTGAAACTGATCAAGAACTAGCACCTTTGTCTATGGAAGAACTGATTGAAAATTCTAATCAATTGACCCCAGAAAAATTGAAGTCCATTTGCCAGAATTTTATGTTGCCTGAACATCAACCTAGGGGCTCTCCTCCCTATGGTTTTTATTATTTCACTAAGTTGGGAAGGCTCATCCTAAATATGATATCTTTTGTCTTGGGTTTCAATACAAGTGAATATGTTGATGAAATAACCCTGGTTTTGCTGTCTATCTTTACTCCTGGGCAACCTCCTGTAGTAAAATATGACTTTGCATCTTTCATAGCCAATAAAATCCACGACCAGTTCATGAGGCTAGATGATGAGAAAGTGTTTAAATATTCCTCAGTTATTTATCATCTCATTATCTATTATCAATCAGAAAAGTTCCCTTTCCCTGTTAAAAAGCTTGATGCCAAGGGAAACCCTAGGTCAGTTATATTTTGGTCTGCCATAACTCACTCTTCCTATGAGTCTCCCTATTCCTATGCTGAGTTCATCGATCTTTTTGTATATCCTGCAACTACCTTGTTGACAGGAATTCCTCCTCCAAGGCTCAGTAATGAAATCAAGAAGACCTTGCAGCTTTCAAGGACATATAAAGTTGGAGATTGGTATTTATATCAAAACCATTCAGTCATCAGAATCTATGGATGTGAATTGCATCCATTCAAGTTGCCAAAATATGTGTCCATGAGACTTTTTGCCTTGGAATATTTCAGGCAAATGAATAATTCTGACATGATTCATTTTTGTAGTGTGAAAAAGAAAGCCCAACTCAGGATCAAAAGTCAATTAGGTCCCTTCATATGCAACTCTAGGGATGCTGAGCGAGAAGCAGAAGATATACTACAAAACCATTGCAAGTTCCAAAGAACTTTCCTTTGGGTTCCTTATGATCCATTTGGTTTTATCTGTGAAAAAATAATAAAGAACAAATCATCCCCTTACATGCACCACAGGATTCCTGAAATAGAACAATATGCCAATCAAGATGAATGGGTGGAAGGAACACTAGTTGAGGAAGAAAGTGAAGAAGACAAAATGAACAAAATTATGAAATAACTTGAGAAGAAGTATGACCTAGAATCTTGTGGTCAAGTGCAGGTACCTCACATTGGCAATTCTTCAGCAGCAAATCTACAACAGAGATTACAAGAAGGCAGTTCATCAATTGCAGCAGAGTCAAAAGGCAAAGGAAAGGAACCTGAAATACAGGTCATTGAAACTTTAATCATGGCAGAGAAACCTCAAACCTCCAGAGCACCTGATCAAACACAAGTTTCTCCCACTCAAATAAATCATCCTAAAGTTTCAGAATTACAAACTCCATCCAATATAGAAATGGGCAAGAAAATGCAGGTTCCAGATACTACTCCTCCCAAACAATCCTCAGAGCTACATCAGACCAAAAGGCAGAAACTCAATCCACCCCAGGAAGTGGAAATAATAGATGAGATGTTTGATGATGGAAGAGAAGATAGTCAACTAACTGGCTCTGTTAGTATGACACACACAAATTAGAAAGGAAAAGCTTTGCAAAAGCAGTTGAGTACTGAAGTTTCTTCTTTTAGGCCACCAAAAACAGATACAGAGGATATAAAAAGAACTTTCATTAATATAAAGGCAAAGAATGATCCATTGAGAATGAAGGTATATCATCAATTTCTGAAAATGGCTCCACATAATCAGGAAAGGTTAATGTCAGCATTTGACATTTCACAGGGCAAAGTGATGATGAGCCACTTCAAGTCCAAGGTGCCAAAACCCATGACAACAGCTGATTATATTAGAACAAATTTTGAGGTCCTGGAAAAGGACATTCATCCTTTGGACCAGATAGAGCTGCATAAACAAACTGGGGAAATGGTCTATTCCACTCTTACTGATAAGGCCATGGCAGCCCTAAGGCTGCAAGATTCTTTAAATAACACAAGCACCCAATTGCAAATTGAGAAGGCCTCTTCTCAGGCCAAAGATAACATAATAAAGTCTCTGGAAGACATAATCATCAGTTTGGGTCACAACCCCAAGGATATCAAAAGCATTGAGGCACTAATTAAAAATAAAGATGATGACATAACTGCACTAAGAAAGCAGCTGAAATTGCCAGCCTCAAGACATCCCCAGACCCAAGAAGTTTTAAAGGGAAATTCACAGGAAGAGATAATGGAGTTGCTCTTAAAAATGACTGAGCAACTGAGTGAAACAGAGAAAGAATTGGAACAAGATTTACAGGAAAAGGAAGCTAGCATGCAAACATCTACAGCAGAGATCACTACAGGTACCACAACAGCAAATCAACAAACAGAGCCAGCGCAGGTAAACACTTCTGGTTTAAGTTCTGATGAATTGATAAAACAAATGGAAAGTTTACAACTAAGAGTCACAGAACTTCAAACCACAAAATTTGAGTTAGAAAATTTGGAGCAGAAATATGATACATCTAAAAATACTGTTGCTGATAATACCAGGGAAATTAAAAGATTGGAAAGATTGGTTAAGGCTTTAGAAAAAGATCTTTCATTAGAAAAGCCTTTGAAAGAAATAAATGAAATTCTTTGGGGTAATATAATTGAGTTAATAAAAAGTATTTGGCCCTCTGTTCAAGCAATTTTTGAACAAAATGACTTGATTAAAGTAGCTCAGGAAGAAATAAACAAAACAAGAGATGAATTAAGAGGCAGACCTAAGCAGGCCAATCAACTTATTCAATTTTTGAACACCCGGACTAAGCAACAGCTTGCAGTATTAGGAATTGAGGACAGGACCGACACTATTTTGGAGATAAAAAGAGTGTTCACCAAAAGAAATTTTATGCAGAATTTAGAAAGGAAGTGCTCAGATATTCTAGCTGATATTAATACTTTCAAAGGAAAATTTCAGGTTTTATTGGACAGTGGGTTACCCAGTCCTATGCTCTCAGAGGATCAGATAATGGACCTGGAAACCTATGTCAAGAAAATATATATCTATGCTCATAATACATCTGCTCATTCTATCAGTTTGCCAGAAGCAACGTTGCCAACAGAAAGAAATCTCTATGACAGGTTGAAGAATTTATTTCATCTTGAACATGAAATAAAGTATTTGTTCCCTAATCAGCCCACTTTTTACAAACTCAGAGAGGCCAATGAGACATTGAGAAAACTTAAAAGGACCATAATAGCAGAAGATCAATGGTGGGATGACTTATTGGAAATTTTATGAAATTTATCTTCAGGTTAAGGATTTTATCTTTTTATTATTATGAAAAGGATAAAAAATGAGCACAGATGAAAGAGTATCAGTTGCACAGGTTAAAGAGTATCTGTGGAAACAAAGAGTATCAGACAAGCTAAAGAATTACTCAAAGGGACAGCATCAAGCCCTATTATAGCACCTGCCTCCAGCACATCCTCAGAAGGAGGAAACAACACATCAACAATTACTTTTGGTCCTATTTACGAGACCATTTGTCTCATTTTTATTGTAACTTACTCATTAGTCACCCTAGATTATTGGCTAAGTTAGTGTGAGATTTTTTCAATCATTTTTTGTATAAATAAACCCTCAAAGAGAGTATTGAGGGTGGATTCTATTACTTTGCTGTGACATTGAAGTTTTTGGAATAAAATCATTTTGGAGAAATTTATTCGTGGCTTGCTGGATGAAAATTTGAAGCTCAGGACTTTTTTCAGGATTCATGTGTCAGATTGCAGTTCAATAAGTTTTTCTATCCTATGTCTTAAGTTTTATATCTGTTTAATATATCATTGTGTCCATTTCTGAATAGTTTACATAAAGGATTGAATCAGAATTTACTTCATTGTACTATGATTTCAGATGTGATTATTCTTAATGTTTTCCTCTAAATTGGTTATAAGCATGAATTCTTAAATTCTCTTTCTTTGCTAATTTAAACATTTTTGATTACTATAATAAAGAATTCTTCATTGCTCTTTGTTTGTAATCATTTCATTTCTTTCTTTTGAACATGGTGAAAGATTCTTAGCTGTCTTTCATCCCTTCAAAATCATTCCATCCACTTTAAATTTAAGGATTGTTCTCTGTTTGGCTATCTTGCCCTGCAAAGCCATCTTGTGTGTAGAATAGAAATCTAGTAAAGCCATCCTTTGACTCCATAGCCCAATGTACTGAAAATCTTCAACCTTGCCCTTAGTTAGCGGATTCCACCATTTTCAAACAAACTCTTGGATTTATAACTAGCCTAAAACTTTCTAAGAACAAAGATAAATTATAAAGAGAGAGCCCTCTCTGGATGCAGATTGGCTAGATTCTGCATCTGAAGATTGGTTTGTGGTTACCTCGGGTATACTTTCCTTTTCCACAACTTCAAGGAAAACCTGAGTGACAATATCGTGGCGACCCCACTAGGGAACTGAATCATTTTTATTTGCTAATATTGTTCACTTATAAGCTATAGACAGAGTCTGAAGATCAGCCAGGTAGCCTTTGAAATTGCTTTTGCTCTGCAATTGCAAAAGTAAATAAATGCTGCTTCAGTCTATATCTGATTTAGCTTATATACTGAACCTTAGTTTCAAAATGTTTAATCAGACTCTCTAGTTCAATAAATCTTTAAGAAAGTTTTAATCCCAAATCATTATTTCTTGAAGTATTTATATAAGTTGTATTTATTTTTCAATTAAAACCAAAAATCCAAAAACACTTAGTCTAGGAAAACTGGCTTTAGAAAGGATTCGTCACACTAGGTCAAATCCTGACCCCAATCCACTAACGATATTTGAAAATCCAAATCTAATTCCTAGGATTCTTAGAATACAAGGAAGTCAAGAAAGTTCTGAAAGAGGAAGTCAAGAGAGTTCTGGAAGTTCCGGACCGCTTTCTAGATCTGCATCCTGTCCTGTAAAAATTATATACTTTGATGAAATTCCTTTTGATGAACGATTTGAAACATCCTTATTTGTGAATTTTTCTGAAACTGAATTATCCAGATTAGTTCCAGATCCATTGTTTCTTGAATATTTTCAATTAAGATTTGTTTCATATCATCTTGACAGATATTTACAAGACTCAGTTCAATCTGAACAAACCTTTGAAGAAAGTTCAAAAATTTCTGTAATTACTGAAGCTTCCCCAAGTTCAGTAGTTTTTTCTCAATATTTTCAAACCCCACCCAATCCTTCACTTCCTACTCCTCCACCCAGACCACCCTCACCTATTATTCCATTACACCTTCCAATGGCTAATAGATATGCTCCATTACAGTTACCAGCCAACCCTGCTGCTTTGCCCCAAGATTATCAGAGTAAGATCACCCCTTTTGATGGATCAGGTACCTACATAGCACAACAACACACCAAAAGGATGACTGATTACTTTGAGTTTTATGAAATTGATACTGATGATGTCCGAATGAGAATTTTTGTTCAGAGTCTTACTAGAGAAGTTAGGACATGGTTTAGAGCTCTTGCACCAAATAGTATTGCTGATTTGGCAGCTTTGTATAGGTCATTTTTGAATAGGTGGGAGAAGAAGAAAGACCCTCTTTAGATCCTATCAGAATTTGAGAAATTGAGGAGAAGACCTAACGAAACAGTACAAGATTACATCATTAGATTCAATGAAGCATATAACGTTGTTCCCCAGAACCTCAGACCCCCACCTGACTCTGTATTGGTTAAATTTCCAGATGGTTTTGACTATGACATAGCTTATTCACTCAGGGAAAGAGCTCCCCAAACATTAGAGGAAATGCAAAGCATAGTGGTTAGTGTGGAAGCAAATCTGATAGAAAAACGAGCCAGAGCTAGGGCAGAAAGAAGAATTCCTCTGAATGAAGAACCTTCAGCTTTTGAAAAGAAGCTTGTTGCAATCATTAAAGGTATGGAAAGATTAGGTGACAGAGTGGAAACAATTGAAATAAAGTCTTCTAGTGATAATCAAAATGTAGTGAGAAACCCAAACTTTAGAAGAAATCAGAACCAGAATATTGGAAAGAATGTCCCTGACCAAAACATCAGGCCACCTTTCCAAGAAAAAATTGTTGAAGGTTCAACTTCTGAAGAACCTACAGAAGATGTAGAAATAAAAAATGTAACTGATGACAAAAATGAACCAAAAGTTTTCCTATCTCAGGATGATCAGGAAAATCACATCCTTGAAACATTCCAAACTCATTTAGGAGAAACTTTTGATTTCAAAGAAGGTTATGACACAACAATTTATGAGGTTCATAAACAGTACAATTTGAGAAGAAGACGGATTGATGTGCCAGAGAATAGCAAGCAGAAAACTTCAAAACAAAATTTCAAAGGTAAAGTTAACATCCCTCCTGTACAAAACATTCCCCCTATACAAATTCTGTCTAGGATAACTCCTAACCCTTCAAATCCAATAATTGAAGATATGTTTGACAACCAACCAAACAATAATCAACAATCTAATAATTTTCCTCCTGTAGGAAATGTAAAAGAAAAAATAGAAGTTAGTTCAGAAAAACCTTCAAATAAAAATTCCACTCATGAAAAAGAGACAAACGTTGAAGATCCAAAAAATAGAGAAAACACAACTGTGCAAAACACTAAAACTCAAACAGAAAAACCTTTCAATCTAGAGGCTGAAATAGGCAAACTAAAGATAGTTATTCCTTTATCAGAATTGGCTAAACATGATGTCTATAGAAGTCAAATTAGCAAATCCCTAAACATTAACATTACTGGATTGGATGATTCAGTAAATATTCTTGATGATCAACCCAAACTCCTTTTTGGCCCCGAGGTAAATGGAAAACCAGAAAGTGGAGGAACTCCTTCATTTTATGTAAGCCTGAATGTTCATGACAAGATACTCCACAATGCTATGTTGGATTCTGGAACATCCCACAATTTGATGCCCAAAGCCGTGATGGAAAGATTAAATCTAGACATTCCCAGACCGTACAAAGATTTGTTTTCTTTTGATTCCAGTGAGGTAAAATGTTTAGGTTTGATTAAATATTTGTGTGTTACTTTGGTGCAATATCCTACTAAATCTGTTTTGATGGATATAGTAGTGGCTGATATTCCCCCTAAATATGGTATGTTGTTGTCTAGATCTTGGGGTGCTAAACTTGGAGGATCTATTCAACTGGACATGTCATATGCCACTATTTCAGTTTTTGGTCTGCCTAAAAGACTTTATAGAGAGACATTGATGAAATATTTAGTCAGTAGCCATGAGAAGCCTGAAAATTTCCCTGTCTATTCAGTACATTCTGATATGGACTCTTTTATCCTTTATAATGTTGAAAAAGACCTTCCAACTGAACTAGAAGCACCTGAAAAGGAAACTACAAACAAAGCTACTGTTAAGATTGAAGAGATTTCTGAAAACCAAGAAACACTAGATGATCAAGAAATACTAGAAAAAACTAAACAAGTAGCTCCTGTTAAGAAACATTTTAAAACAATTGATGATGATTATGAGCATGAAATTATGTGGCATTTAGAATTTGATGGATCATTGAACAAATTAGGAGCAGGGGCTGGGATTTGGTTACATAATGTTGAAAATAATCATGCTGAAGGTCATGCTTATAGGTTGAATTTAAAATGCACTAACAACATGGCAGAGTACGAAGCTCTTTTATTAGGGCTTAAACATGTCAAGAAGTTAGGAGCTATCAGAGTATCAATCATAGGAGATTCCAAGCTAATTATTCAACAAATTAAAGGAGAATGTTCAACAAAAGACATGAGGTTGAAACAATACAGAGAAACAGTTGTGGAAATTCTCAATACCTTTCTACAAGCTCAACTTGCCAAGATTCCCAGGAAACAAAATTTGCATGCTCACAGTCTCGCAATGTTCGCTAGTACATGTAAATTACCTTTTGATCCTAATCATCAGTTTTCAGCTGAGATTAGACATAGGCCTGCTATACCAGATAATCTTTTGAATTGGCAAGTATTTGTAAATAACAATCAGATCAATAGTTTTTTGACATTAGAAAATGAGTTTTCTAACTATAATATAGATGAGGACATAACAATTACTGAATCTAATCAAGAAAAAGAACAAAAAATAGATATTTCAAGAGAGAATGCAATTCATATGCTGCACCCAACCACATTCACAGAAAAAGACATGCAAGATTTGAAAAACATGGAATATGATGAGATCATAGAAGATGAAACTGAAATCATCAATTTGAAAGACAATCATTTGCCCAAAGGCTTAACTCCTTTGGAAGATCTCTTTGATTCAAATGACATTCCATTCAGACCTAAAATGGAACCTGTTAAGGCTGATATTGAAGAGTGTAACCTAGGAACCCCAGAAAATCCCAAAATGGTTAAATTATCCAAATCTCTACCAGAAGATCAAAAGGTTAAATATATTGAACTCTTAAAGGAATTCCAGGACGTTTTTTCCCGGAGTTATGAAGACCTTAAAGCATATGATACATCCATAATTCAACACACTATACCTTTGAAACCAAATCAAAAACCTTTTAAACAAAAACTTAGAAGGATTAATCCTGTTTTACTACCTTCAATTGAAAAAGAAATTAAAAGGATGTTTGAAGCAGGGATTATAGCTCCTATTAGGTTCTCTGAATGGGTTTCGAATCTAGTACCAACAAGGAAAAAGACAGTAGAAATTAGACTGTGTGTCGATTTAAGAAATTTGAATAAATTTTCTTTAAAAGATAACTATCCTTTACCTAAAATGGATCATATTCTACAAAGGGTAGTAGGATCTTCTAGGATATCTCTACTGGATGTATTTTCAGGGTATAACTAGATTCTGGTTCATCCTGATGATGAAGATAAAACAGCATTTACAACACCATGGGGTACTTTTAAATATGTCAAAATGCCATTTGGACTCAAGAATGTAGGAGCTACATTTCAAAGAGCAATGGACATTTCTTTTGCTAAAGAAATACATGAATTTCTGGTAATTTATCTAGATGATTTAACCGTTTTTTCCAAAACAGATCAGCAACATTTAGATCATCTAAGGCAAGTATTTATAAAATGCAGAAAATATGGGATTTCTTTAAACCATAAAAAGTCATTGTTTGGTTTGGAAGAAGGAAAGCTTTTAGGCCGTATTATTTCTAAAGATGGCATTAGGATTGATCCAGAAATAATACAAGCAATTTTGCAAATACCTCATCCTAGAAACATAAAAGAGTTGCAAGCATTCATAGGAAAGATTAATTTCTTGAGGAGATTTATTTC
This sequence comes from Pinus albicaulis, assembly GCA_034641835.2. Classification (NCBI taxonomy): domain Eukaryota; kingdom Viridiplantae; phylum Streptophyta; class Pinopsida; order Pinales; family Pinaceae; genus Pinus; species Pinus albicaulis. The sequence goes on from CM076584.1 coordinate 1,105,058,649, forward strand.
TAGTTTAGCTGAGTTACTTAGATTTATTACTAACATGCTTAAAAAGGATTCAAGCATTAACTGGACTGTAGAAGCCAAGCAATCATTTGAAGAAATCAAAATGGCTTTAACAAGAACACCAGTTCTTACCAGTCCAAAGTTTGACAGAGATTTCATTATTTTTTCATTTGCTTCTGAACATACAATTGCAGCTGTTTTACTACAAAAAGATGACCAGGGATGTGAAAAACCAATTGACTTTTTTAGTAAAGCACTTAGGGATGCATCTTTGAAATACAATATCATGGAGAAACAAGCTTTTGCATTGGTAAAAGAAATTAAAGATTTCAGAGTTTATATATTGTATTCTCATGTGATAGCTTATGTGCCTAATGCTGTAGTTAAAGAAATTTTGACTCAAGATGGCATTGAAGGCAAAAGAGGTAAGTGGATAGCTACCATCTTAGAATATGATATTGAAATTAAACCAAAAAAACTCATAAAAGGTCAAGGTTTGGCTCAACTCATGACTGAAACTAATTGCCAAGCCTTAGACATCAATGAACTGGATGACGAACAGGAGATGGTGACTCCACAGATCAGTCAAGCTTTCTTAGATTCTCCCTGGTACACTGATATCATTCATGTTTTATTAAACCTGCAAGCTCCTCCAGGGTTGTCCAGAACCAAACGAAGATTTTTGAAAATTACATCTTTGAAATATTGTATTTTAGATGGCACTCTATTTTAGAAAAATCATGAAGGAATCTTATTGAATTGTCTATTAAAAGATGAAACTGATAAAGTTCTTAATGAATTTCATGCAGGGGATTGTGGAGGACATCTCTACTGGAAATCAACTCCAGAAAAAATCTTAAGGGCTAGTTTTTACTGGCCAACCTTATTTTCTGATGTTAAGAAATTTGTGACATATTGCCATAAATGTCAGATATTCGAGGGTAAAAGAAAGTTGTTACCTTTGCCATTAAAACCAATTTCCACAGAAATACCGTTTCAACAATGGGGATTAGATTTTATTGGAGAAATCCATCCCCCTTCTTCAGGGAAACACAGATGGATTCTTACTGCCACAGACTACTTCACTAAATGGATTGAAGCTATCCCATGCAGACAGGCCAATGACTCTGTAATTATAGGGTTTTTAGAAACCAATATACTTTCAAGATTTGGCTGTCCAGAGAAGATTATAACAGATAATGCTGTTGCATTTAAGTTAAAGAAAATTATTAGTTTCTGTAGTAAATATCATATTACTTTAGGCCATTCAACAGCTTATTACCCTCAGGGTAATGGACTGGCAGAATCCTCCAATAAAAGCCTTATTAATATCATTAAAAATTTATTGGAAGAAAATAAAAAGAACTGGCATAAGAAACTTACTAATGCATTGTGGGCAGACAGACTTACAACTAAGAAATCAATTGGGACTAGTCCATATGAATTAGTTTATGGTCTTGAAGCAAGATTCCCATCATCTTTAGGAATTCCTGTTATGAAGTTACTTCAGGAGGCTCAAGTGGAACCAAATGATATTCAGAGAAGAATTAACCAAACAATCCACTTGCAGCAAACCAGAGAAGAAGTATATCAACGATCTCAAGTCTTGCAGGAAAAGTTAAAGAAAATGTTTGACAGAAGAACTAAAGCAGAAGATTTTCAACTAGGAGACAAAGTCCTAAGATGGGATTCCAGAAGGGAAGAGAAAGGGAAACATGGGAAATTTGATTTCTTATGGAAAGGGCCTTACATCATTCATGCCTTACAGGGAAACAACACATACTTTTTGAAGAATTTGGATAATTCAGAAGCTGAGGAGGGACCAGTTAATGGTCGAATGCTGAAGCACTATTTTGATCCTATTTACTAGGATGTTTTGATTTTTCTAACTTGTACATAATATATCCTTTTCTAATGCAGTTTTGATTGGATGGTGACTTTTTGGAGTTGAAGCCCGAAGTGAAGGCCCTAAGCTTCAAAAGTTTCACTATCATATGTACAATAAAGCTACCAGAAGAAGGAGATTACATAGTTCAGTTTGAAGACATGTTTAGGCATCTGATATGCTGTTCTTGACTTTCCACAAGGAAAAGCCATCCCCAAGTGGAGCCAGTGTTAGACTCCTATACCAATAGGTGTCATTTTTCATGATTGTCTTGATTAAACTATTGAATATGCTCAAACCTTTTTCTTGAGCAAAGGTGTTCCATATTCTTGAAAAACCAAAAAATCAAAAAATTTAAAAAATGTAAAGAGGGTATACCCTAAAAGAAAATCAAAGGGTAAGAAAAATAAATTGGTCAAGAAAATGAAAGAAATGAACCCCAAGCAAAAAATAGACCAAGGAAAGTGTGCAAATCAAAATGCCACTACTATTTCATTTTTGTAATAAAGCAATTGTGTGCAGCTTGTCAAACTTTTGCCACAATTTATGAAGAGTCAAACTGTTTAAACTTGACTCATTCATGTTTCAATTTCATGTTGTAGAATAGAGAATAAATATCTGACCAAACAGTTTAATCTTGGCAAATAAGTAGATAGGTAGAGTTAATAAAAGGTGCTCAACAGTTTAATCTAGGCCCTTGGATGTAATAAGGGTAGAATTAGATAGATTTTCCATGTAAAAATAAAAAATGTTGATAAGGGTTTGCAAGTCTAAATGCACCCTAATAAAGAAGAGAAAATGGTAGTGTCAAGTAGATAGGGTAGGTAGATGGTGTTGCAAAGTTTTATATGATGAATTATGGTGCTAAATATGTTTGATCTTTTACCTTCATCACAAGTATTAAAGAAAAAAATACACTGAAGAATTCACAGAAAGCAAAGTCAAAATCATTAACTTCCCACATCACTTTCTCCCTAATTTTTTACTAATTTCCCCAAAGTGCTAAGGTATTTGGAGATCAAAGGGGCTCAAGGCATTTCCTTGACTTTTGGAGGGACCGGACCCTCAGCCTAATGATCAAAAAGACCTAAGTACTTGATATCATTCATCATTATAATCATTCACCTTTAACCTTTTCCTAAGTAAAATCAAATTTTATGTAGGAAAATCATCCTATATTTCACAATAAACCCTCAAGATTACTTGTTATTCTAAGTCTAAGTGTTGAAGTTGATATAATGTGGTTTACTTCATAAATCTTCACTTTCTTAGATGTGCAAAGTATTTTGAGTTGTCCTTGTCCCTTTGTCATATTTCCGTTTAACTCTATTTACTAAATCCCTAGTGAAAATGCCTTATCCTAAGTATATAACTCCTTTTATATAAATATCCAAAAAACCCATCTTATTATAAATTTTAACCAAAGTATGTATTTCCCAATTATTCATGAAAAATCCACATTATGTGCCCTTTGGTTAAAATATATCATTATGTAATATCCCCGCCCTTATGATAAGTTAATTATATTGGTTAATTTATCATAAAATAAAAAACATATATGAGAAAAACTTTAAACATATGGTATATATGTTTAACACAAAAAATAATAAAACCGAAGTTTTATTTTAAAAACCAAAACTTTGGAAATAATCCCTTTTTCCCCTGTACCCGATGCTTTAACTCAAGTTAAAAATCCCGCAATATATCCCATTCCCCAACCCTAACTCGAGTTAAAAAACTAAGTCTCGCTGCAACCCCGACCCTTTATAACCACGGGATTAATTAATTATCAGAGTTAATTAATAACCAGACTCCACCAATCAAATCCCGCCCAGAGTGATTAAATGACGATAAATTTGTCGGGACCGCACCTTTTAACTTCCCACCATCTCCCCGTCCCTCTAACCGTTGGATCGCCCCTCCAAAGATCAATGCTCCACAGCAATTCCGCTAGTCGTCCCTTGTCAGCACTTTAACGCGCGGGGGCACGGTGGTATTGGAATAGTCCTCCAGCCACGTGTCCATTGATTAGTGGAATCGCTGCCCTCGCGTTTAATACCAATATTGCCCATAAGCGGTGCGGGGATTACCGCTTACCACCCGACCCCTACCACACGTCAGCCCGTACTGAAATGACGCCATTCCTCGAAAAAATAAAAACCCCTTTTTGCCTTTGGAAATAAAACAAATTTTCGTGTTTTTTATGTCATTTTCATTATTTGAAAGCGACTGCGCCTTCCGCTACAAAATTCAAATTTTCACTGAAATCTATTGTTCTATCCGATTTCGCTCCAGAATTCCACCAGACCAGTGTTGGAGCATCCTCTTGCCACCACTTGATACCTGTTAAATCCCAGTTTGCCTCTGAAAACAGGTATTTATTCTATTGCACTTCGAACTTCAAAAGAAACTCTATGTTCCTTGTTTTCCGCTAAATTAGTGTTAAAATCTTATTCCTAAGATCATTCCCTGAGTTTTAAAGCTGTGAATTTCCCCCCCCAAACCTGTAACTTTGCCAATTTCCCTCATTAAAACTGAAATCACGACATTTCTGTGAAGAAAACCCATAAACTTCCATTTTGAACACACAAGAACCAAAATGGAAGCTCCGGCAGCCTTGAATGTAACTCCATTGAATGCCCCCCACAGAGAGTTAGAATATTTGCCCTTAATGGATAAAGACTTCCAAATTAAAGACTTAGTGTTTGATGAAAGCCCCCTTCTGAGTTATTTTCGCTGGAGAGATGATTATTCGAAGGGATTGGATGTCATTGGGTTGTGGGAATCCAATTTCCCGAGATATCTCATCCCCTTAGTCCGTATTTTCCCAGAAATTATCCACTATTGCCATTCTAACTATGATCCGACTCAAAGAGCTGTAATATCCCCTGACCAGAGTGTTCCTTTCCCCATTACTCCCCAAGCTATCAATGCATTGCTACATTTTGAAACTGATCAAGAACTAGCACCTTTGTCTATGGAAGAACTGATTGAAAATTCTAATCAATTGACCCCAGAAAAATTGAAGTCCATTTTCCAGAATTTTATGTTCCCTGAACATCAACCTAGGGGCTCTCCTCCCTATGGTTTTTATTATTTCACTAAGTTGGGAAGGCTCATCCTAAATATGATATCTTTTGTCTTGGGTTTCAATACAAGTGAATATGTTGATGAAATAACCCTGGTTTTGCTGTCTATCTTTACTCCTGGGCAACCTCCTGAAATTAAATATGACTTTGCCTCTTTCATAGCCAATAACATCCATGACCAATTCATGAGGCTAGATGATGAGAAAGTTTTTAAATATTCCTCAGTTATTTATCATCTCATTATCTTTTATCAATCAGAGAAGTTCCCTTTCCCTGTTAAAAAGCTTGATGCCAAGGGAAACCCTAGGTCAGTTATATTTTGGTCTCCCATAATTCATTCTTCCTATGATTCTCCCTATTCCTATGCTGAGTTCATCAATCTTTTTTTATATCCTGCAACTACCTTGTTGACAGGAATCCCTCCTCCAAGGCTCAGTAATGAAATCAAGAAGACCTTGCAGCTTTCAAGGACATATAAAGTTGGAGATTGGTATTTATATCAAAACCATTCAGTCATCAGAATCTATGGATGTGAATTACATCCATTCAAGTTGCGAAAGTATGTGCCCATGAGACTTTTTGCCTTGGAATATTTCAGGCAAATGAATAATTCTGACATGATTCATTTTTGTAGTGTGAAAAAGAAAGCCCAACTAAGGATCAAAAGTCAATTAGGTCCTTTCATCTACAACTCTAGGGAGGCCGAGCGAGAAGCAGAAAATATACTACAAAGCCATTGCAAGTTCCAAAGAACTTTCCGTTGGGTTCCTTATGATCCATTTGGTTTTATCTGTGAAAAGAGAATAAAGAACAAATCATCCCCTTACATACACCACAAGATTCCTGAAATAGAACAATATGCCAACCAAGATGAATGGGTGGAAGAAACACTAGTTGAAGAAGAAAGTGAAGAAGACAAAATGAAAAAAATTATGAAAGATCTTGAGAAGAAGTATGACCTAGAATCTTGTGTTCAAGTGCAGGTATCTCACATTGGCACTTCTTCAGCAGGACATCTACAGCAAGGATTACAGGAAGGCAGTTCATCAATTGCAGCAGAGTCAAAAGGTAAAGGAAAGGAACCTGAAATACAGGTCATTGAAACTTTAATCATGGCAGAGAAACCTCAAACCTCCAGAGCACCTGATCAAACACAAGTTTCTCCCACTCAAGTAAATCATCCTGAAGTTTCAGAATTACAAACTCCATCCAATATAGAAATGGGCAAGAAAAGGCAGGTTCCAGATACTACTCCTCCCAAAGAATCCTCAGAACTACATCAAACCAAAAGGCAGAAAATCAATACACCCCAGGAAGTGGAAATAATAGATGAGATGTTTGATGATGGAAGAGAAGATAGTCAACTAACTGGCTCTGTTAGTATGACACACACAGATTAGAAAGGAAAAGCTTTGCAAAAGTAGTTGAGTACTGAAGTATCTTCTTTTAGGCCACCAAAAACAGATACAGGGGATATAAAAAGAACTTTCATTAATATAAAGGCAAAGAATGATCCATTGAGAATGAAGGTATATAATCAATATCTGAAAATGGCTCCACATAATCAGGAAAGGTTAATGTCAGCATTTGACATTTCACAAGGCAAAATGATGATGAGCCACTTCAAGTCCAAGGTGTCAAAACCCATGACAGCAGCTGATTATATTAGAACAAATTTTGAGGTCCTCGCAAAGGACATTCATCCTTTGGACCAGATAGAGCTGCATAAACAAACTGGGGAAATGGTCTATTCCACTCTTACTGATAAGGCCATGGCAGCCCTAAGGCTGCAAGATTCTTTAAATAACACAAGCACCCAATTGCAAATTGAGAAGGCCTCTTCTCATGCCAAAGATAACAAAATAAAGTCTCTGGAAGACATAATCATCAGCTTGGGTCAGAACCCCAAGGATATCAAAAGCATTGAGGCACTAATTAAAAAGAAATATGATGACATAGCTGCACTAAGAAAGCAGCTGAAATTGCCAGCCTCAAGACATCCCCAGACCCAAGAATTTTTAAAGGGAAATTCACAGGAAGAGATAATGGAGTTGCTCTTAAAAATGACTGAGCAACTGAGTGAAACAGAGAAAGAATTGGAACAAGCTTTACAGGAAAAGGAAGCTATCATGCAAACATCTACAGCAGATATCACTACAGGTACCACAACAGCAAATCAACAAACAGAGCCAACGCAGGTAAACACTTCTGGTTTAAGTTCTGATGAATTGATAAAACAAATGGAAAGTTTACAACTAAGAGTCATAGAACTTCAAACCACAAAATTACAGTTAGAAAATTTGGAGCAGAAATATGATACATCTAAAAAGACCGTTGCTAATAATACCAAGGAAATTAAAAGATTGGAAAGATTGGTTAAGGCTTTAGAAAAATATCTTTCATTAGAAAAGCCTTTGAAAGAAATAAATGAAATTCTTTGGGGTAATATAATTGAGTTAATAAAAAGTATTTGGCCCTATGTTCAAGCAATTTTTGAACAAAATGACTTGATTAAAGTAGCTCAGGAAGAAATAAACAGAACACGAGATGAATTAAGAGGTAGACCTGAGCATGCCAATCAACTTATACAGTTTTTGAACACCCAGACTAAGCAACAGCTTGCAGTATTAGGAATTGAGGACAGGACCGGCACTATTTTGGAGATAAAAAGAGTGTTCACCAAAAGAACTTTTATGCAGAATTTAGAAAGGAAGTGCTCAGATATTCTAGCTGATATTAATACTTTCAAAGGAAAATTTCAGGTTTTATTGGACAGTGGGTTACCCAGTCCTATGCTCTCAGAGGATCAGATAATGGACCTGGAAACCTATGTCAAGAAAATAGATATCTATGCTCATAATACAACTGCTCATTCTATCAGTTTGCCAGAAGCAACGTTGCCAATAGGAAGAAATCTCTATGACAGGTTGAAGAATTTACTTCATCTTGAACATGAAATAAAGTATTTGTTCCCTAATCAGCCCACTTTTTACAAACTCACAGAGGCCGATGAGACATTGAGAAAACTTGAAAGGACCATAATAGCAGAAGATCAATGGTGGGATGACTTATTGGAAATTTTATGAAATTTATCTTCAGGTTAAGGATTTTATCTTTTTACTATTATGAAAAGGATAAAAAATGAGCACAGATGAAAGATTATCAGTTGCACAGGTTAAAGAGTATCCGTGGAAACAAAGAGTATCAGACAAGCTAAAGAATTACTCAAAGGGACAGCATCGAGCCCTATTATAGCACCTTCCTCCAGCACATCCTCAAAAGGAGGAAACAGCACATCAGCAATTACTTTTGGTCCTATCTACGAGACCATTTGTCTCATTTTTATTGTAACTTACTCATTAGTCACCCTAGATTATTGGCTAAGTTAGTGTGAGATTTTTTCAATCATTTTTTGTATAAATAAACCCTCAAATAGAGTATTGAGGGTGGATTCTATTACTTTGCTGTGACATTGAAGTCTTTGGAATAAAATCATTTTGGAGAAATTTATTCGTGGCTTGCTGGATGAAAATTTGAAGCTCAGGACTTTTTGCAGGATTCATGTGTCGGATTGCAGTTCGATAAGTTTTTCTATCCTATGTCTTAAGTTTTATATCTGTTTAATATATCATTGTGTCCATTTCTGAATAGTTTACATAAAAGAATAACTCAGAATTTACTTAATTGTACTTTGAGTTCAGTTGTGATTATTCTAAATGTTTTCCTCTAAATTAGTTATAAGCAACGAATTCTTAATTGCTCTTGTTTCGCTAATTTAAACATAGATATTTTATTACTATACAGCACTCTTCATTTCTTGTTTAAATTATTTATTTTTCTTTTATATGGAAATATCTAATGTTTTTCATCCTCACAGTTTCTTCATCCACTTTAAATTTTGTGAAGTTTCTGTTGCTTGTTCTGCCTGCAAGCATATTCTAAAGAGAGTTAGAAATCCCAGAAGCCCTGACTCCGTTGTTCAATGGACTGAAAATATTCAACCTTGCACTTAGTTGGCGGATTCTGCCATTTTCAAACAAACTCTTGGATTTATAACTAGCCTAAAAATTTCTAAGAACAAAGATAAATTTTAAAGAGAGAGCCCTCTCTGGATGCAGATTGGCTAGATTCTGCATCTGAAGATTGGTTTGTGGTTACCTCGGGTATACTTTTCTTTTCCACAACTTCAAGGAAAACCTGAGTGATAACATCTGGATTGAATGACGGACAAAATCATGAAGAACTGGTGTGAGTATACAGAAAATAAATAAATATGGTGACCGGCAAGGTGTGTCGTATGGAAACTGGTAGATCCAGTATGAAATTGATGAAACATAGTCCGCAGTGGTGCTGAGGGTCGAAACCTTTAGAGAGGGGGTTGTAGCTCCCTTCCAGTGGTAGCTGGTAAATGAGAGCAGGGGGTAGTAGCTCCCTTCTAGGAGAGGCTGGTAAATGAGAGAAGGTTGTAGCCTTCTGCAGGTGGGTACCTGTGTGCTGGTATAAGTCTGCACCAACATATATTGTAAGAAGTTTTCTCTATAATAAATATTGAAGACTGAGATTACTGCAGTGGTGTTTTTCTCCCGAATTGGGTTTCCACCTTAAATATTGGTGTTCATATGTGTATTTTATGTTTGATGGTTTGTTCTGATTATTTTTGTTAGTGATTAATGCTTATCTGATGAAATTCTCTAAGTAAAGACATAATAAGATATCTAGACATACATGTTGGATGCAGTACTGTAACATATGATTTTAAGAAAAGGAAAGAAAAATTTTTCAGCCCTAAATACTGATTCACCCCCCTCTCAGTATTTTTCCCAACAATTGGAATCAGAGAAAGTCCTTTTGAAAAGGCTTAGCCGCTAGAAGTAAGATCAAGAAAGATGAGAAATAAAGATGGAACAACATCTATCAGGCCTCCGCTCTTCAACGGAAACAATTTAATCTTCTGGAAAACAAGGATGAGATCCTATCTTCAGTCTCTGGGAGTAGATGTATGGGCAATTGTTGAACAAGGATATCAATATCGAGCTGCAGTGCCAACGGATCCGATGGAAAGAAAGAATTATGAAACAAATGAAAAGGTGGTCAATGTTCTATTGGGAAGTCTAACTGAATCGGAATTTGTCAAAGTCATGTAGCTAAATACAACAAAGGCAATATGGGACAAAATCATTCTAAGTTATGAAGGTGATGCAAAGGTAAAAAGTGCTAAACTCCAAATTCTCAGAATTCAATATGAGAATCTAAAAATGGAGAATGAGGAGAGCATTGCCAATTTCTTCTTACTTCTTGATGATATTGTAAATCGTATGAGAAATCTAGGAGAAACTATAACCGAATCTACTTTGGTTGAGAAAGTCTTAAGATCACTAACGACAAAATTTGAGTCAAAAGTTTCAGCTCTTGAAGAAAAGCAGGATCTCCAAAATATTACTGTGGTACAACTTCATGGCATACTAACTGCATATGAAATGAGAAGAGGAGGAACATCTGAAGTCAAAGAGGCAGTCTTCAGAACTTCTACAAAAGGGAAGGAGGTACAAAAACCAGAAGGATCAGGATATATCTCAGAAGAAGATGAGATAAAATTTGTAAAGAAACTTCAACTTGGCACAGGACGGTTCAGAGGTAAGCTTCCTTTCAAATGCTTTGATTGTGGAAGAGTTGGTCATTCTGCTGCTAAGTGTCCTCATAAAGAAACACATAACAAGGGGAAGGAAGTTACAAGAAGGAATAAGAATCGCGTTAGCACTAGAAAAATTTATTATACTCATGAAGATAGTGATGGGTTATCTGATAGTGAGGAAGAATGTGAACAAGATCTTAGACTTCTAATGGCATTTGAAAAAGATTCTAAAGAAGAAAAAGATACTTTTTTGGATGCTCTAGAAGACAAAGATTTTCTTGATGAAAACAATCAACTCAAAATTGGCCTAGAAGAGAGTAAAATAATCATAGAAACTCTGAAAAATCAGCTTGAAGAAAAAGGGAAACAGAATGAGAAATTAGAGTGTGAAGTAGTAAGTCTAAGAAAAGAACTTGAGAAAGTAAAGACTCTGAATCTTAGATTTGCTAAAGGATATGAAACCTTAGATGAGATTATCAAGGTACAACGTTCTCTTCTTATAAAGACAGGTCTTGGATATATCGGAGAATATTCTCAAGCTTCAACACCAAATTATCTAAAAGCAGTTACAGCTGGTTTACAACATGATGCCACTCAGCAAGGGAATAAAGAATCTTTACAGGTAAAGCATGATCATCTCAATTCAAAGAACACTAACAGGAATTTCTTTCAAAGAAACATCAATAAACAGGTAAATTCAAGTAGAAGATTTTATGATCGCAGAAATTTTTTCTTCAATGGACAATGTTTCTCATGTCACAATTTTGGTCATAAATTTGTTCAATGTGTTGCATATAAAACCATCATGACAAGAGAAGCAAGAAAGAAAAGGATTGATATTGAAACAAAGAAGAATACTTATAACAACTTTTCTCCTCTTCAAAATGAAGTTGAATGTGTTTATTGCAATAAATTTGGCCATGAAGAATCCGAATGCAGAAGTAAAGTTCAGCCAAAATAGCATGTTCCTTCAAGCTCCAAAGTATGGAAAAAGAAGGAATTACAGGTTGAAAATTGTCGCATAGCGTTATTTGCAGAAGATGAAGAAAACCAATGGTACATTAATAGTGGATGCTCAAGACACATGACAGGTGACAAAACCATACTTCTAGCACATAGTGCTTTAGAAAAAGAAAAGAATGTTACATTTGGAAATGATACTCCTGCGGTCATTAAGGGAAAAGGGTCTATTTTTCTAAAAGAAAAGGTGAAAGCTAATGAAGTTATGTATGTGGATGGATTAAAGCATAACCTGTTAAGTGTAAGTCAAATGTGTGATCAAGGAACTGAAGTTGTATTTAGTTCAAAAGAATGTGTGGTACGTGATCTTGATACAGGTAAAGTAATTATAAAAGGAAAAAGAACTCCAAGCAACCTGTATGTATTGAAGAACTGCAAAGAACAATGTTACTTGAGTAAATCCTCAGAAAATTGGCTATGGCATAGAAGGTTGGGGCATCTGAGATTATTTCAAATCAACAAATCAAGCAGACTTAAAGCTATTCGTGATCTTACCAATATTACTCTACCTGAAAATATCATATGCAAATCTTGCCAATTTGGTAAGAAAACCAGAGTACAGTTTAATGCCAAGGAAGGATCATCAAGTAAGCCTCTTGAACTCATTCATACTGACATATGTGGACCCATGAGGAAAAATTCACCACGTGGTGAAGAATACTATATCTTATTCATTGATGATTTCTCTAGAATGTGTTGGATTGGGTTGCTTAAACACAAAGATGAAGCATTTGAGAAATTTCAGATATTTAAAGCACTTGTTGAAAATGAATTAGATCTAAAAATCAAGTGTCTCATATATAATCGAGGAAGAGAATATACATCAAATGAATTCCTTGAATTTTGTGAACAACATGGCATAAAAAGACAGTTTTCTGTAGCTGGCACTCCACAACAAAATGGTGTTGCAGAAAGAATGAATAGAACAGTTCAACAAATGGCTAGAGCTATGCTTGATGATTCTGGAACACCTGACACATTTTGGGGAGAAGTAGCACATACAGAAGTAAGCATTCTCAACAAGGCACATGTTCGTGTAAATAGTGATAAAACTCCATATGAAATCTGGTATGGTAATCCTCCCACTATAAAGCATTTTAGAATTTTTGGAAGCAAATGATTTATCAAGAACAATGATGAAAATCTTGGCAAGTTTGAACCTAGAGCAGATGAAGGAATATTTCTTTGTTATTCCTCTAGGAGTAGGGCATATAAATGTTACAATAAAAGACTTCGGAAGATTGTTGAATGTATTGATGTTGTTATTGATGAGTCTCCTGCAGCTCCAAAAGATGAAAAGAAAACAACAGATGAAGATGATGATGAAACATATCCTTCTACATCAAATAAGGATGATATAGACAATGAACCCAATGAAGAACCCGAAGATTATTTATCTGAAAAATATCCATCTAGATATGTTCAAAAGAATCATCCAGAATCTCAAATTTTGGGAGAAAATGGATCAAGTGTTCAAACAAGAAGGACTATAGTGGGATCTTCTAGCAATATCGCATTTTTGTCCACTATTAAACCTCACAATGTCAGTCAAGCTAGCAAAGATGAATGTTGGATTCAAGCCATGAATGAAGAGCTTGATCAAATTGAAAAGAATCACACTTGGGAATTAGTACCAAGACCTCATGACAAAAATGTCATTGGAACTAAATGGATATTCAAAAACAAGTTAAATGAAAATGGGTATGTTATAAGAAATAAAGCTAGACTTGTTTGCAAGGGGTATGCTCAACAAGAAGGTATAGACTTTGAAGAAAATTTTTCTCCTGTAGCTAGACTTGAAGCCATAGGAATGTTTCTTGCTTTTTCAAGCTTCCAATAAATCAAAGTTTATCAAATGGATGTTAAATCTGCCTTTCTAAATGGTGATTTAGAAGAAGAAGTTTATATAGAACAACCAGAAGGATTCATTTTGGGAAATGATGAAAAACTTGTTTGTAGACTTAAAAAGGCTCTATATGGTCTCAAACAAGCTCCAAGGGAATGGTACTATCATATTGACAAATATATTCATCAACAAGGATTTTCAAAGCGGTCTGCTGATAGCAACTTATACACAAAAACTGAAAATGACAAACTGTTGATTGTGGTTGTATATGTTGATGATATCATTTTTAGAAGTAATGAAGAGTCTATGAGTCATAAATTTTCTTTTGATATGCAGCAAGAATTTGAAATGTCTTTACTTGGGGAACTAACATTCTTTCTTGGCTTGCAAGTGCAAAAAACAACAGATGGTATATTCTTATTGCAAGCAAAGTACCTCAAGCAAATCTTGAAGAAGTATGGCATGGAAGATTGCAAACCTGTAAGTACACCAATGATAACAGGATGTAATCTTAGTTCTAATGTTGATTCCCCCACCGTAAATCAGCCAGAATACAAATCTATGATAGGAAGTCTACTTTATCTCACTGGGACAAGACTAGACATCATGCATGCAGTTGGGATTGTTGGACGATTCCAAGCTAATCCAAAAGAGTCTCATCTTCAGGCTGTGAAAATAATATTCAAATATCTACAAGGAACTCAATACTTTGGACTATGGTATCCAAAGAATGTTGATCTTACTCTTCATGCATACACTGATGCAAATTGGGATGGAAGTGTTGATGATCGGAAAAGCACTAGTGGTGGTGCATTCTTTATGGGGCCCCAGTTGGTATCTTGGTTTAGCAAGAAGCAAAGATCCATTGCCTTATCTACAATAGAAGCAGAATATGTGGCTGCAGCATCATGTTGCACTCAACTTCTCTGGATGATGCAAACCTTACAAGACTTTCAAATCAAATTTTCACCTCCTATCTCCATTATGTGTGATAATACAAGTGCCATCAATATCTCAAAGAATCTTGTTATGCATTCCAAGACCAAGCACATTCCCATCAAATATCACTTCTTATGTGAACAAGTGCTTGAACAAAAGGTGAAGTTGGAGTATGTTCCCTCCAAAGAACAAGTTGTTGATATATTTACCAAACCTTTACCCAGGGAGGCGTTCGAATATCTCAGAGAAAAGCTGGGATTAGTCTCTTCCATGCAGAAGATTAGATCTGCTTAAAATTCAGAAGATTAAATTGGATACGCTCCTATTGAAGGTGTTCAGGATGCACAGGTTAAGGGGGATCAGTTGTCATATGGAAAGGATGCAATCTATCATTTCATTGAATATTATGTTTAACGATGCAGCATGATCTCAGGGGAAGTATGGTCTTGTCGGTACAAAGGATCTTGATCAACCCTTTTCCATTGATGTCAAAGGGGGAGGAAAAGAAAAGAGGGGCTTCTCAAAGACAAACAAAGGAAGAGTATTTCCATCAATGCCAAAGGGGGAGATTGTTGGAAATGTTGTCATTGATGGCAACAGCATTGGCAATAATGTAATAGAGAAAAGAAAAGTTGCAAAGAACAAAGGTAAAGACAGGAGCAGCACCTAAACTATCAATTGGAAAAATAGACAGAGAACAGATTGTTGATGGGCTGCAACCAAGTATTGCAGGGGAGAATTAATTTTTGTTATGGGCGAAGTCTTTTTGCAGAAGGATTGAAGTCCGTGTTAAAATTTCATTGAAATTTGATTGAAAGTAATGTTACGAGGGCAGTGTAAAGTTTTAAAATAACCGGAGGGGGTGCCCCCGTAGTTGACCAAGAAATCAAGCGCTGACCATAGATCAACGGTGGAGAATTACTACGGGGGCACTGCATGCCAAGTCAGCATCAACCATTTGGTGCCTCTGTAGGGACCCACAAAGGGGTTTCGCAAATATATTTTATGTTGAATTATGCCCGTATAGATAGCTTGAATTATGGAAGCGTGAATTTGTTACTCATAACATCTAAGTTCTATGGAAGGAGTATATTCGTGAATTTGGATAAGATATCGGGTTGCTAAGGCCACGGTACAGTGAGCCACAGATGGGTTCTGTGTGCCAAAAATAATATATATATATATATATATATATATATATATATATATATATATATATATATATATATATATATAACCTGAGTTACATTAACACAATCATGGAGGAAGAACAATTAAAACAAAGTTATAAAGTTGGACGAAACCAGGAGTAGAAGGGCAGAACCATGAAGGAGGAATAGTATAGGCGGTTTCCAGTTTTTCATCGCACTGCTCTCGACGAGCAAGTGGTATTTTAATTTTGGGAGCGATTCCATAGACTATTCGACACGTGGCATAGGCGGGACCCCTAAAACTGCCAATTAAAGTGCACCATCACACGTTAATGTTCGACCAAAGAAGCCGAGCGATATTGTCGTGTGCTGTCGATTTGGAGGAAAGTCATCAGACGGTGATCGCTTGATGAAGAGGCACGAACGATAATGAGGATATGTGAATTTTAACCAAAGAACGGAGCGGAAATGTGATTGGGTCACTGATCATATATGTGGGCCCAGTTTGAATTATATTAATTGGCCCTTTTCACATTGATGTTTGCGGGCTTAACCAAGATTGTTTAAATTAAATATTTATTATGATGAAAATCGATACATACCGTCGATCTGGAGGCTTGCGATCTAACGGTGATTGGATTTAACTATATTTGTGGGCCCCGGGGTCAAAGGTTAATTTTTTTGAAAGCATTGGATATTTTATAAAGTCCGAAGGATTAAAAGGCTTGGGAATTAAAAAGTTGAAAATATATTTATTTGTCAATTTCTTTGAAATTTATAAATAAATTAAAAATAAATCAAAGAGCCCCGTGGGATAAACTAAAAGGAATACCATTAGCGGTTCATGGTTTTGACTCATGGTTTTACTAAAGGCAAATCTATATAAGGAGAAGAAAAATAGAGAATGAGTGTGTGCATTGCAAGGGTGGTGAATAAAATTTCTCAAAAAAAGGAATATCTGTATGGGCGAGCTCTGTTCTTAATTGATAAATCCTGAACTACGATGCACCCATGAATATAATCTTATGATGATGAATCTCTGGTTTGAATAACGGACAAAATCATGAAGAAATAGTGTGAGTATACATAAAATAAATAAATCTGGTGACTGGCAAGGTATGTCGTATGGAAACTAGTAGATCCAGTATGAAATTGATGACACATAGTCCGCAGTGGTGTTGAGGGTTGAAGCCTTCAGAGAGGGGGTTGTAGCTCCCTTCCAGTGGTAGCTGGTAAATGAGAGCAGGGGGTAGTAGCTCCCTTCCAGGAGAGGCTGGTAAACGAGAGAAGGTTGTAGCCTTCTGCAGGTGGGTGCCTGCGTGCTGGTATAAGTCTGCACTAGCATATATTGTAAGAAGTTTTCTCTATAATAAATATTGAAGACTGAGATTACTGCAGCGGTGGTTTTCTCCCGAATTGGGTTTCCACCTTAAATCCTGGTGTTCATATGTGTATTTTATGTTTGATGGTTTGTTTTGATTATTTCTGTTAGTGATTAATGCTTATTTGATGCAATGCTCTAAGTAAGGACATAATAAGATATTTGGACATACATGTTGGATGCAGTACTGTAACATATGATTTTAAGAAAAGGAAAGAAAAATTGTTCAGCCCTAAATACTGATTCACCCCCCTCTTAGTATTTTTCCCAACAGCTACCTCTTCAATGTTCACAACTTCACCAGAGTCATATTTTCATGGTGGCCTTATGGTCCCATCAGGTTACAAATCATTATCTGGAATTTTCTCTGGTGCATCTTCAAACCCATGGACTTTACCAATGTCATTATCTGGTATTTTAACTGGTAATCCTATAGTGAGTAGTGAACGACGTGATTCTTTAACACATCATTAGGGAAATATCAAACTGGTCCTTCTGGGTCTATTCCTTGAAGTACCATATCAACTATACTCCCATCATTTGGAGAGAAATATTTTATGTCTTATTATCCTCCTCATGCTAGGGGGTAACCTTTGGTCACCAAATATGATAGTACTCCGTCACTTTTTGGTCAACCTAATGTCAAAATGAATTTTTGTCAATGGAAGCCCACTCTGCCTATCCAACTACAAATGGTTGTGCACTCATATCAACCAGTTCAACCTGTTACACCCATGTCATTACCACTTGTTAATACATCTTTACCCCTGTTATAGAATCAAAATTTTATACAACAACCTTATCAAGCGGGTCCTTCAACTCTATAGCCTCAAATTTTGGGTCCACAGACTCCAAATCCTTCTGTTAATTTACAACAACCTATATCCGGAATCATTTATTCACAAGCTGGTTTACCATTTTATGGCATGTAACAACTGCAACCTGGTTATCCCTATCAATCGAATCCAATTTATCCTAATTTGGGTTATAACATTGGTGGACAGACCCCTTGGCAGCCTCAGGCGAAAATGCCTCAAACTTCATTTCAACACGTATCATATCCAGATTTTGATCAACATAATCCTCAAGAGTTTTCTTTTAAAAACAACCCCTATCTGGGTTACCAATAACAGATTCCTTATGCTAGTGCTCAAAGGCATCTTGTTCAAGAAATTCCATCTTACCCTGGTTATGCTCAACCTGACCTTAATAGATAGTTGGCCTTTGTTGCAACTTTAGAGTTACCAAATTTAAATCGGCTAACTAATGATCCAATTAACTATGCTCCTTGGTGGCCGGTGATACCTCATAAATTACCCTCAGATATTCCTAAGTTCAATGGAAACCCTGGAGAAGATCTGTCGACTCATGTCATGACTTATCATTTATGGTGTTCATCAAACTCCCTGAATGATGATTCTGTTCGACTACGTCTTTTCCAACGTACACTCATAGGTCTGGCTACAAAATGGTATATTGAGTTACCTAGAGCTTATTTTGAATATTTTCACTGCCCTAGCTACTTTATTTTTTACTCATTTCTAGTTACCCATCAGATATGAAACTGGAACTAAACTCTTGACCAATTTCAAACAGACTAATGCTACTCATATTTCTGATCATATTCATGAATGGCGTCTTCATCGTAGCCTGGTTAAGACATTTGTTTCGGATTAGCTCCTTGCTGAATGGTTCTTTAAGTCCCTATTACCATCTATAACTGAGGATGTGGCTAAGGGTGGCATTGTCATAGAAGAGAAATTTATCGCTCGTGCCCAATATTTAGACTTGATTTACACTCAGTTTGGCACGCTCTATGAAAAAATTCCTAACATGCCGAGATCTAATTTTACTATTCCTCCTCAATTAAAGGACTCTCATGTTGGAGATGGCTTGATTGGCACTACAAGCACACATCATACTACTGCATCTGATCCTGCACCTTCTTCAGAAATTAATGTCGTGTCGTTTGACAAGGGAAAAAGTGACAAGCAACCCGGAAGTAAGAAAAAGGGGAAATCTAAGAAAAAGAAAATTTCTAACCCGCAGGAAAGATCATCTAATCAATCGTCTGGACCTAGGAAACCTCGTTATCCATGCATAATCTATAATGAGGAACACTTTTTTAGGGATTGTCCTCACCGCGTTGAAGTCTCAAAAATCATCAAGACTTCCCATGCATCACCTGTGTTGACAGACCCATTTCCAAATCCAGACACAAACATGGTTGCTATGGATCTAGCTCCAAGTTCTCAAGTGTTAATTTTATCTGTCACAAAAACTTCAACAGATATTTTGGTGTCAACACTTAATAAATATTATGGTAGTTAGGCCACTGATCAACCTACTACCTCGACAACAAATCTGTCTACGGAATCAGTACCGCCTACTACTATTCCTAAATTGACAATCAAGCCACCAAAGGGAGTAATTCACAAATTGAAATATAATCCTCGCGTGAGAGATACACAAAATTATAATATAGTTGAAGGTTTGGCTTAGTCCACTTCAGCTATGTCTACTCTTGACGTATTACAAAATTGTCCCTCCCAAAAACAGACTTTATTATCTATTATTGGTGGAATTGATCTGACTAATTCTAATCTTGTCGTATTTAATCATACGGGCTATGTGGCGCAACTACCAGCATAATTGGCATTCTCCATATAAGTAAATGTTCTCAATCACCTTGTTCATCACATTATTATTGATGAGGGAGCATCTACATGCATTATGTCTCAAAATTGTTGGAAGTCACTTGGCTCGCCACACTTATCACAATCATCAACAATGTTGAAGACTTCTGAAGGAAATACATATAAACCTTGTGGTATTATTAATAATCTGCATGTTGAACTAGGGGGGGAAATAGTGCATGTTGATGTTGAGGTTGTTGACAAAACTGTTGACTATAATATTCTACCTGGAAGGCCATGGGTATATGCAATGACTGAAATTCTTTCTACATATTTTAGAATGATTTCCTTTCCAAATAAAGGTACTATTACAATCATTAATCAACTATCCTTCTTTGCCTCTGCTTTGCAGGTAACTGGAAGCATTATGCTCATCCACATACCCCAACTAGAACTTCAGAACATTGGTGTAGGACTCTTAAATGATTTCACTCTAATGGGAACCTTTGCATTACCTCCGCCTGCGACGTTGGCATAAATTTCAAGTATAGAGACCCGATACATGATCTCTTCCACTATATCTGGCTTAAGGGAGAGTACGGGTGATTCTAAAATTACTATATTGGATGAGTTTCTGCCACCCAACCCTATTGATCTGGCATAGCAATCAATCTATCTGGCTTGGGCGGCGAATCTGAAATTAGCATCATTGAGTGTTTGGGTTGATCATTCCTTAGATTTTGGTACTCCCTCTGATCCATTTTCCTCAATGTTCTTGACAGATGAGACTATTTTGGAAGCCATGATGTCAGAAGGAGAACCATGGGAAGATTATCATCATCATTCCCATCTTCCTACTTATGAATAAAATTATCTTAGTGAACTATATCACCCATCAATCAAAATTTTCTTTTCGAATTCTTTACCCATTAATGCAATCGATTTTGAGTGAAATCTGTCAAATATTGAAGAAACCATTTCTATCAATATTTCAACCAAACCTGGCATTGTAGAAAATACTCATGTTGGTGTATCTTGTTCTCCATCAGAACTCAAATCATATTGCTCTCTATTTTGTGAATTCTGTGATGTATTTTCTTGGTATTATGAGGAAATGCTAGGCATAGATACTAGTATTGTTGAACACACAATTAATATGTATCTTGATGTCAAACCAGTGTGTCAACGACTTCGTCCTGTTAATTCGAAGAAAGACATTGCCATCAAAGCATAATCTGAAAAACTTTTGTGTGTTGGTTTCATATACCCTATTCCACTGACAAAGTGGGTTTCCAATATCTTTCCTATCATGAAAAAAACAAGGAACCATTAGAGTGTGCGTTGATTATAGGGATGTAAATCTTGCTTGTCCAAAAGACAACTATCCTACTCCCTTTATCGACGAGATTATTGACGATTGCGCTGGATGTGAAATCTTTTCATTCATTGATGGATTTTCTGGCTACAATCAAATCAATATCCACCCATAGGATCAACACAAGAAAGCATTCATCTGTCCCTGGGGCACATTCGCTTATAGGAAACTACCATTTGGTTTAAATAACCTTGGGGCAACTTCTCAGAGAACAATGGACTATGCTTTCAATGAAATCAAGCACATTATTCAACCTTATCTAGATGATTTACAATGCATTTAAAAAATCAGAATGATCACCCGATGTATTTGAGATCCATTTTCTTACACTACTGACACTACAAAATATGCCTCAATTGACATACATGTGTGTTTTGTGTTGGTTCTGGTCGTTTTCTTGGATTTGTAGTTTAAAAATAAGGAATTCGAATCGACCCATTGAAGGTTCTGCCAATTCTTGATTTTCCTGCGCCATCAAGTTTACTTTAGATAGAGAAACTTCAAGGAAAGGCTAACATCCTAAGAAGGTTCATTCCAAACTACGCTGAAATGGCTAAAGGATTTACTTGACTCTTGAAAAATGGGGTTCCCTTCCATTCGAACCAAGTTGTACAAGCTTCTTTTGATGTTGTCAAGGATACTCTTGTCTGAGTGTCATTAATGTACCCCCCTAATTATCAAAATGATTATTTCCTATATATTTCCATGGCTGAAATGATCATTGCTATGTTTTTGGTCGAAGTAGAAGATGGAATTGAACATACGATCTATTATTTGAGTTGTAACCTCAATTATACATAAGCTAAGTGTTCATACATAGAAAATCTTTCCTTGGGAGATGTTCAAGTTGTCCAAATATTTCGCCATTATATCCTGCTCCCAAAAAATACTATCATTTCAAATTACAACCTCATGAATTATATCTTATCATGTCAATTTTTTGGGGGGGAATATTCAAAATGGATTGTCATTTTGCAGGAATTTGATTTGGAATTCATCAAATCCAAGTCAAAGAAGTGTTTAGTTTTGGCTAAGCTTCTTTGTGACCTTCCCTCTAATAGTACTGTAACTACGTCAGAACCATCAATTCCTGACGAGTCTCTATTTCTGATTGGATCATCTGATCCTTGGTATGGGGATTTCATCATTTACCTCCAAACTTAAACTTTTTGACCTGATACATCTTGCTCTCAACACCGACATATTCGATACCAAGACAAAGATTATATTATCATCGGCGATACACTTTATCGTCATGGTGTAGATAACATTTTAAGGAGGTGCCTCACACATGAGGAGGCATAATTTTTTTTAAATGATTGTCATGTTGACTCTTGTGGTGGAAATTTATCTGGATACGCTACCGTGCAAAAGATACTCCGTGCTGGTTACTTTTGGCCTACTATTTTTTGAGACTGCATCCTCGTTGTTAGAAGTTGTCATGCGTGCCAGATTTTTTATCGTAAAATCCACAAACTGCCAGTGCCAATGCATCCTTCTGTCTCTATGGGACCATTTTCAAAATGAGGTATTGACTTCATGACCTGTAACCCTCGTTCGTCCAGGCGGCATGGTTATATTATTTTCACAGTCGACTACTTTACCAAGTGGGTCAAATTGATGCCTACATTCAACAACACAGGACAAGAAGTTGCATTTTTTTCTTTAATCATGTTATTGCACGGTTTGGAGTCCCACAAGCTATAGTTACAGATCATGGGAAGCATTGTCGCAATCACATGATGGCTGAATTAACTACCAAGTTAGGATTGTCACATGATAATTCTACTCCTTATTACCCACAATCAAATGGACAAGTTGAAGCTATAAACAAGATTATTAAATGTATGATTCAACGAATGATAGGAGTTCATAAAATAAATTGGCATTTGATCCTATAATAAGCCTTGTGGGTGTATCAAACCTCGGTGAGAAACGCGACTGGATTTACTCCTTTTCAATTAATCGTATCATCATAAGGTTAGACTCAAAACTTGTAGTATTACAACTTACTAGTGTTTATACTGTTGGAAATCTAACATTGCATAGATTGTTCCTAAGAGTTCGACTTTTGGAAAGACACTTTGATTTTATTCAATATCAACATATTTCTAGAAATTTGAACACATTGACTGATTCTTTAGCCAATCAAGTTTTAGACGGACATTTGCAACATACATAAAGAAAAAATTCACATCATTGAATAGCATTGCACAATAAACATAGGAAAACACTGAAATAATATAGATAGATAGTTATAGGTTTTTACAAAAAATTGTGCCTAAGAAACATTGGTCATCTGACCTCAAAATGTATGCAAAATGTCAAAAGTAAAATAATGGTGTTCATGGTAACATGATATAGATCTAGCTATCCTACGTAGTAGCTGCATCCAGCGGTTAGGAACCACAATTGTGTGTTGTTGAAGTCGCATGGGTAACTCTTTGATCTGGAAATCCAGAATCCCAAAGGTTAAACCCTCTATGTGTTGCCCAAGCTCAGCCAGAGTCTCAGCCATATCAAGATCCTGAAGGAAGGACTGCTCTCTCGACAACCCTCTCTATTGGCACATCTCCTTCACGCTCTGGTTCCTCCACTGGTTGAACACAACCAACATTTGCATTACATCAAAAATTTAGTGTAGTCTTGGGAAAACATCAAAAATACAAAAAAATTGTATAAAAATTAGGAAAATAGAAAACATGGTCAAAAAATTCTTACCCATTGCACCCCACTAAGCACCTTCTGGTAATGCTAAATCTGGATATCCTCGGAAATCTACGTCTATGTATGCATACTCATAAATGGTGACAATTTGTCACCGGAACCAGGAAAAGAATGCAGTCGAGAAAACAATGGTAGATTGGCCTTCATGCCTACCCATGATTTCTACCCATCTCTGCATCCGTGGATATCTAGGATTAGATATATCCAGTGTCACATGTTGTGGTTGCATCAGTGGAATCCGTTCCAAAGCGAAGGATATAAGGATAGAACCATAACTGAAATTATTCTTCCTTCCTCCATTTTCTTTTTCTTTTGTTCCTTTATCTGAGAAAGAACCACTTCAGACGAGTTGAATACTATTGGCTCCATGCACTCTAGCATGTACTGCATATACGATCTATTTTCTACATGTAGTGTAACGGTGCCAGCAATTTTTGCAATCGTGAAAAGGATATTTCTCAAAGGAAAATATCTAACATCCTGGATGTTTATCTTTCCATCTTTGCTTGGCTCTGGCCCTAGATAACAATGTTGTAAAACATATTCTCTCACTTTCTCTCCTCCAACAACAGACCTTGAGAGAGAAATAGGCAAGCCTCTCCTCGACAAACCTATAAAAAAGTATACATCCTAGAATATTATGGGAACCACTTGGTTCTTAATATGAAATGCCTCGATAGCTAGATCCCATGCTCAAACTAAGAACTCCAAGAGTTATATTTTATGCCTCATCCTTGACAATTTGAAGTACTTTAGTAGTTCATAATCTCTTAGGGCTCTTACTGTACCCAAATCATTTAAGGAAATCATATCTTATTCTTCATGTTGTCTTTCCCTCCATGTAATCGTCATTGTAATCTGATGGAAACCTGAAATAAAAGCATAAGAACCATTAGATTCCATTCATTGCAAAAATTGGGCAAATTTTGGGCATAATGAAAAAACCAAAAATCTAGATTGCGCCCAACGCACTCCCTAACATGAGACAATGCGTTTTGTATGCAAGTAGCCTTCAATTTACTTGCTATGCAATGCAAGTTTCAACATCCAAGGGTGTGTTGCCCTCTTTTTGGGAATAATTTACCCTAGGGACCCCAAAACCCTAAAAATTTGTAGAAATTGTAAATGAAATTATTACTGAAGGAAAGATGAGGTTCATGTCACTAACCTGGATCAAACGGAAAAAAAATCCATCCACAAAAACAATTGCAATCAGTAGCTGAAGTTTGGGGGAAAAATCAGGTTCAGAGCTCCAAAATGCAAATGGTAACTATGGAATGGTAAAAATGAATAGTAAAACACTTTTTAATAGTAATTTAATTATTTTCAAAGAGAATTTATTGCTATGACTATGGTTTTATTATGTTTTTTATCATGAAACAGGTATTTTTAATCCATTTAATTTTGTTTCGAACAGGTCTTACAACTGATGAACAGATTAGTTGTGCAGATTTATTTCAAGAATGATTTGACCACAAAGCATACTTTTTCTCCTTATTTTTAGAGATTTGTTAAAAACGAAAAAGGATTTGAAGCGTGCTTTTATCTCTTTTTCGAGCTTCAATAATATTGAAAAAGGAACCCCTGGAGTCTTCTTTTAGCTCTTTTCAGACTCTTATAATGTGAAGAGATTACTGAGCACTTGTATTTTCGAGCTCGTAAAAGTAAATGAATTGATATCTACTCATTATAAGTTTAACCCTTTTCCGAACTGAGATAGATTATTTACAAAAAAGGAATACCTTGGTCGAACATGACTAAAGAGGTTCTCTCAGATACTATTTTACACTTTTTCAAATCTGAGCGACAACTTACGAAAAAATAATTTTGGAGTTTTATTTCATCCTCTTTTTCAAACTCTCTAAATATGAAAAAGGACCAAGTTATCACTATCATTAAGCTCGTTAAAACATAAAAAAGTGATGGGCTTGTCGATCATGGAAAGAATCGAGTTTCAGTCATCGCTAGACTTGTTAAATTATTAAATAGCGATACATTATTCGCTCGAAGGGTTGAATTATAGATCAAGAAAATGTTATCCTCCTCAAGCTTGTTAAAAAATAAAGAGGTAATAGTCAAAAAATGACTAGGGAAAATTTGGGAAAAGTGAGAATAATTATTTATGGTAGCAAGTCGCTCTTGAAAATGACAGTTCACTCCATGTCCGTGACTGTTTAGGTTGGGTAATATTCTTGACGGTTCATTCATACCTCTGGTTCATCATACCTTCACTTCGGTTTTGGGTTAATGTTGCCAACTCATCTTAGTGTCACCGATATGTTCAAGAGAAGTCATCCAGTGAATACGCATCCTTCTGCAATACTCATAAACCTTCATTCTCATGACCATCATCCCTAAAATTGCTATATCAATTGATACCTTTGTCTTTGGAATCAGTAACTCTCATTTCACAATAAGGTGGCTGCCTATTGATGAAAAATCATTATCTAGGAAGTTCTCTTAGAAACATTATGTTCCAGTATCATGAGGCTTGTTACAACATCGACAAGACCCTCTCTTCCGGACTTTTGGCCGAAATATTTTGTTTGACGTTCGACATAAAATCATCTATTCATGCCTTATGAAATGTACATTAGTACCTTGAGGACCATTGACATCAATGGTGGTTCTCTCGCATTTGTTAACAACACACATCATTGGTTGGTAATCAAACGATGTCTTTCATGTTCAACTACAAATCATATATCTGCATGGCTAGACTTGTACCTGAATGATTGAGTGAACGAGATAAGAAGACCCTAGATCTAGTTTCAACCATCCGAGTTGCAATTTTATAATTTTTTTACACATCATATGTACGGTGACCTTACATATAGATTGTCACCCAAAAATGAGCCTATATCTGTAGGCATATCTGTATTGGTCAACATTCCAATGTAGACGACTTTCTGAATTTTGTACATGTTATTAGATTGTTTATGTGCTAAAAATGGGAATGCC
This sequence comes from Pinus albicaulis, assembly GCA_034641835.2. NCBI lineage: Eukaryota > Viridiplantae > Streptophyta > Pinopsida > Pinales > Pinaceae > Pinus > Pinus albicaulis. Next base: position 1,105,085,288 of record CM076584.1, read on the forward strand.
TACCCTCAACAATTATGATCAAGATGATATATCATGATGTAATGTATTGTAATATTGATGCAGGTCACCACTCTGCTTCATCTCCAGCCCATCATAGTGTAAAGCATCTAAATCAAAATATTGTTATTATTATTATGACTTCATGCTTTAGGGGGGAATTGTTATAGGTAAATTTGGGTACCATTCCCAATGACCTGGTTAACTGGGCATCATCTCTAGGACCAATGAATAGGGTCTACCATCCTCTATCATTTCAATTTCTACATGCCCTAAGAACAAGACAAATCATTCAAGACTTTCATCTGCGAAGGTTTCCAAGATTTGAAGTTTATAATATACCATATGGGAGCTTATCAACATTGCCTCTAAAGTGAATAAGTGCATTTCATATGCAGGTAGCCCCATGCAAGGCTACTCAAAAAAGCACTTCCTGATACTCATAGGTGTGTTGGTCACATTGGGAATGAAATTCTCATTGTTGCGAATATCCACTTGGCTAGTGCCTTCTAGAAGAGTTCACATGTGTCAAATTTCAAATCCATGTGTCCATTTCACATTTACAATATTGGGAACATGTCTTGCCTATTATTGGTAATTCATTGATTCTAAAACTACCTTCAGCTCCTCTATAAATCGAGCACAGATCTTAGTATTTGAAAGGAAGAATTTGTGTAGAGAAATGCTGGTGGAATTTCAATTGAGGAGTTGATTTGAGTGAAATATTGCTGGAGATATCTGGATTATGATGAGGCTAGGATGTTTCTGGAGATGGTGACACTAAATCAATCATTGGGTTGTAACCTCCCCTTCTATCATTAATAAATATTACTGCTTATTTCTCCCTATATGCATCTGTATAAGCTTTGATTTTCCATGTCATGATTTCTTATTTGACGTATATGGTTTATTCTTTATCGATTTAGCTAAATAACTTGAATAGACATTTTATTATTGTTATCTCTTGTTGTTTATAGTTCATTATTTGCAGGAAATATTTTTCACAGCTAGTTGGAATGTGAAGCTACAACAAAAGCGACAGAAGGAGATTTTGGAAGCGCTTTGACTCCAAGTAAGCTTATTATTTTATTATGTGTGTCTATTTATAGTTAGGAAAGATGGTCATAAATTCTTTGACCTGTTGTTCTATATTATCACCTGTCTAGGGAAGAATGTTTTATCTGTAATACATAATTACGCATAACAGAACTCACACCACTTTCCCGTGTCCTTCTTTGGCTATGCGGTTTTTTTATTTGCTTATGGCTTTGGCAGGTTTTCTTGGGCCACCATGCCTTGGATTTGTCCGTTGTTTTGCGGTTTGGGAGCACCTTTCGCTTTCTTTTGATTCACAGATCCAAAGTATCGCTTCTTTTGTTTTAATTTCTACTCAATCTTGGAAGCATACCAGTATGCCGTACCAATTGAGGAGATGTCAAGGAACTCCATTTCCTCCTAAATATATATGTGCAGACAACTATGATACTTTAGCACCAAATGTTTCTCTGAATTTTTGATACCAAACTTTGTGTGTAGTGTATGGAATAGATTTGTCAGCTCATGCATATCTTGATCCCTTTGTTGTCGCAGCATGGTCCATTGTATGTACTTGTCCTCATAGCTCCCCAAGGGATAGTATTTTTCCTTGATGGCATCTCAGAAATAATTCCAAGTGGGTACGGCTGATAACAAATAGGGTTTTGTCTCATCCTTTTTATAACAATAGGTTTCCCACTAGTCCTAGACATGGGGGGTAGCTTTGAGGAGTGCAAAAATAATCTTCTTCTGGTCAGAAAATTCATGAACCGAAAAATATCCTTCTAATATATTTAACCATCTATCTACGACATCTGAATCTATTTGACCCTCAAAAATGGGAATTTCAAAGTTTACTTGTACCTTAAAGGGAGTCGCACCTCCAGAGTGGGTGCTGGATGCAGATCTAACACTGGTGGGTAGTCGTTGTATGATCTAGGCAAAGTTATACAACATCTCGTTTCTTTATTTTTCAAGGGCCTCCTCGAGAAATATTTTGATAGGATCTCCTACTCCCTCATCTTTCTTTTCATCCCCAATGGAAGGTTGTTGGGTTTTGAGAGGTTGATCTTGCAAATGTTCAACCAGATCGAGCCCTAACTCCTTATACCCTGACCTAGTTGGAGACATGAAAATAAGGATTGAGAAAAAGAATACTGCTCTCATACTACTAATCCGAATTTATGCAGGAATGCAACAAAATACACATATAACCATTATTAACACTGGAAAATCATAAAAGCAAAGATGACATTATTTAATGTCATGCAAAAGGATTTACAGGGCTAAGAGACATTAGAGAGTATGGAAAGTATTTAAAAATCTCTAAGGTGTGAGGAAAAATAAAATTTGAGCAAGTCATAAATGCTTTTGCACATAAAATCCTTTGAGAAGAGTGCCTTTGAGCACATTTTAACCTGAAATGTGTGCAATCCTAGGAGTGGAAAAAGTCACTTTCCGAGACCAAAAAAAGTACACTCCAAGATAGTGATTTCACACTTGAATCCGCCTAAGGATAGCCACCAAAGCCTCCTTAGACATCAAGGGAGCACGTAATGGAATATTTCTGGCACACAATGAAATCATCCCCCTCTCTTGGGTCACCATCCACAGTGTACCAAGAGAGTCAATGAGGATTTGAATTCTCCTATATAAGGCCACCAAGAGATGAACAACTTGAGAGCACATTGTTATGCTAGCCAAAATTTCCCCAAGCAATACCAGCAGTGTGTGATTTAGAGCTGAGATAGAGGGGACTCAATTGTTGGCCATCCAAAAACTTCAGTCCACCATAGTAGAGAGAGGGAGACTTTGCACCAAGTCAATATTGGAAGTAAATAAATCCTTGCATCGGGACTTAGAACCCAAGTTCTAAGGGCCCTTCGGCAAGAGGGTTAAAGTTTCATCCTAATTTCCTACTAGCACCCAATAAGAGGGGCCGAAAGAGCCAATGTTTAGATTATTGCAATTGTTTGACTCTATTGAGAACTTTTATTTTATTTATTTAGTTTTTAGTTTAGTTTTATTTTGAATATGCATGTCATTTCTCTATATAGTATGTTTATGTTCTAGCATGTTCCAGTAACTTTCTTGACTCCACTTCTTTTTCTGCCTGTGACCAATAACTTAAGAGGTTAAACCACACCCCTTAAGTTGGTGTGATTTCATATATACGTGCACCAAACACACTAAAACAACCATAAATACAAAGATGCAACAAAAATAACACTTAATTTCATTAGTATCAAAGAACTGAAATTTTCTTACAAACAAAATGAAAATAAACTATCTAGGGCACTGGTAGCTTATCTTTGAGAAGAGATATGGAAGCTACAGGCCTCTAAAATATGTTACAATGAGGCTCGAGGGCCTATTTATTATTTAGAAACAATGGAAAACCCTAAAAATCCAAAACCCTAACCCTAGGAGATGAAGTGCCAAAACTATGGGCCCCGTTTGGGTAAATTGGTTTTTCAACTTCTCGGGGACGTAACTTTGGCATACGATATCTATTTGACACGCACCCTATCTCGTTAGAAATATCTATCCGAGGACCACAACTTTAAATGTGAAAAAAATTGGTCCATGGACCCATGTTGCTCCCAGTTTTCCCCAAAAACGTCATTTAGGACCTCAAAACGGCTCCGGAAATTGTGGACCCGAAAAACTGCTAAAAATAGTAAGTTGTACCGAAACTAAAAAACTGAAAGAGATAATGGTGGGGCCCCAAGTGAAATAGTCAGGTGGCCACCAATATCCACCTAGATCTGATTCTGATAATCCCTGCAAAAATTTCTAGGTTTTCCACAATTGTAACATATCATCTGCCCTCATCCACAACCAATGCTTCCTCCTTGGCCTCACCCTCTACCTTGGAGACCTCCTCACATTGTTGGAAAGAATGAGACTTAGTGCCCTTTTACTTACATTATATGTGTACCAGGACTATGATGTATCATTAGATAATAGTTTTGACAATGTTTTATCATGTCCTACCGAACTGCAGTAGTTACGAAATAACTACTTCGACGATCTCACATATTTTGCAGCAGATGAAAATAGTCTGTGGAATGCTGGCCTGCAAATTTGCTAATGCTACACCAGAAATTAGGCCCTACACTTGGCCCAACACTCGGTCTGGGCTTTAGTGGACTCGCCATCCCAATGCCCAAATAATCTCTATAAATAGGGAAATGCTCCTTACAGTGACCCTCTTCTTTTCACTTTATACACCAAACTTCTGACCTTATGTCAAGCCTAACCTCCCTTCCCTTCTTTAGATGCTTGAGTTCCATATGCAAGCTCTCCAACTCAGTTTGAATCTATTGGAATCCTACCCTAGTACCAGCTATTAGTGATGCTTCAAGCTTCATTTCTATCTCGAGCACTTCAGCCTGGGTTGAAATATTCTGTTGTGACAATGACAATCTAAGGTGAGGCAACAATGCAGCAATGACCCATTCTTTATTTTGTTCATCGAGGATATTGAACCTAACTTGGCTTAGCAGTGTCTTAAATATCTGGTCTACTTCCCACACAATCTCAATAGCTAAATTCTTAATTTTTTTTATCTCTGTGATACACTAGGACTACAACTTTGGTTTCTTGAAATCAACGTTCAACGAAATCTTCAGCTCAGCTAATGTAGCATTTTCATTCACCATACTATATTTCATATACCAGGACAACACTGTATCTTGGAATTCTATAACCAACTGCGCTTTCTTCATATTTTCATCTGTAATGTTCTGCTAACTACATATTTCCTCTGCAACAAACCAGAACTGCTCAGGATCATCTAATCCCTTGAATATAGGAATATTTCAGGGTTGGTCCATGATGAATGGGGGAGGTGGGAGTGGAGGAATAGTAAGGCGATGGGTGGTGACGGGGGTGGAATTTTGGGGAATTTCCGCAGTGCCATGCTGATTTTCAGATCTTAGTGATACACTTCTTGGGGTAGCGAGGTTTCTTTTCCGTCCTTCAGGTCCAAACAATGGAATATATTCAGTTTCAATGTAAGTACCCAAATTTGTTCTGAATATTTTACCGCTTTGTGTAACACCGAGTTCCCTTTCTCCAAACATCAATTTGAGTCCATCCATAGTACACCCTTTTCACACAATAGAATTTTAATCCATAACTTCAGTGAATTTAGGTACTTACCTTGCAAACCTTTGAAAAAGTTACGCTTTGGTTCACTATAGGATACTGAGGCATTGATTGCGAACTCTATAAAAAACTCTCCAAGAATACTATCGATCCAATAATCAACATCTCTCACATTCTCATTATCAGTCTTCTTCAAATGCTTAATTAGATCTAGAGTGCATAGTGTAGGCTTGTTACTAAAATGTATCATCTACGCAGCTAGTCTTCATATCCACTCGTACAACTCGCTAGAAAATGATGAGAAAAAGTTCATGTATTTATTTATATAAATATACTTTTGTAACCAATGTTCAATAGATATGCATGGATTCCTATTTTCTTGCATAACAAACTCACGTTCTTTTATATCTACCCAATCTTCAATCTCTTTCTTATACAGATGCCACATCCAGCTATCCCTCAGTCACATTCCCATCCTAGCAACATAACCATTTGGTAGCTTGATGGGGCCTAGACCCAGGTTCAAATGTGGCTACTTGAACCAACAAAACCCAATATTACAAGCCCTTTTAGAAAATATCTGCTTGCGCAGACCGAAGTCTCACCTGAGGAAATATAGGGGGATGCTAGAAATAGGTTTCTACATCCAGAGGGATAACATACTATGGCTTTAGGGCTTTCCTTCCTTGGCAGAAATCCGCAAAATAGATATATTAATTATACAAGCATTTTTCAACACATCTATTGAGCTTACTAGCAGAATGTGTGACCTGACTTAATCATACATAAAATAAGGAAAAGAACCATAAACAGAACTACGCTATGAAATTATAGATTAAAACACATACTTAGCACAGATATTAATAAACAAAAATTAACGTAAAACACATAAAATGAAACACATATCTATCTCAACAGGTATTTCATTATTTCTCAAATCCTTCTCATACATTCACTTTCACCTTGCGCACTCAGTTTTATGGGTATGCGCAATCAGCTGCCTACTTCCTAAGGTATCCGCACACTCAGCTGCAGGAGCCTTTCCTCTAACCCAAAACCATAGAATATAAATAGAAAAATTCTTACATCCAAATTCATCTCATCAATGCTATCATTTCTTGCCTCGGACTTCTATCTAGACTCCTTATATAGATTTTACATTTACAATACCATGGTTCAAAGACCATGGGCGGAGTTAAAATTTCACAAAATAATCCCATCCCATTACATAATAAGGCGATTTTACCCACCCCAAAGCCCCTAAGAATCAAAATGGACTCTGCGTTGCGTGCTCCGCTCCTTAATCTGTGGAGTCTTCTCTCTACTTCTTTCATCGAGGGGTCCCATGTCCAACACCAATCTAGTCTCCAAGACTAGTAACTCAACCTAAGTTATTCCAGGGTTTCCATAGCATTTTCTCCAACCCAAAACCATAATAAATTATGAGCACTAATCGGAAAGAACCAAGTAGAAAAACCCACGACACCATGGCTATCTAGGAAATGGAAAGGAAAGGATAAAACCATTACTCTACGAAAATATCGATTCCAATGACAGTACATAACCATAAAATCACAAGCATATACCATGCATACATAACTCAACGAGAAAATCACACCTGCAAATTGTTATCTGAAAATAAATATAGTTATAGTTGTTATTGCACTTGTTCCCTTGCACTTTCCTGCCTTTTTTCCTTCTTTCTCCAAACTAAGTTAATTCTAAAGTGCTCCAAGCATGCTCCAAGAATGCTGCAAGATTTCTCTAAGTGTGCAAGACTATTAGGTAATGAGAGAAAGAAATGAGAGCTCAAAATTTGAATTGAAAAAAAGTTGTGAATTGATCCTCAGTATCCTTTTTATAATTGAGCCCTCCATTTTCTTCATTTTCCTTAATTTTTCCTTCAATTTTCCTCTCATGAAAATTTGTATCTCTTCACCTTCCTTTTCTCCTATTATCCTTTATTTCATAAACAAAATTCCAATTAATGCCACTTTTCCTTTTCCAATTTCCATAACCACTAATTAATCACTAGTGATACCCAATCACTAGGTTTTATCCAACATTTAGTTTGGAATATGTGTTTCATGACCCTGTTATTATTTTATTTACATATAAAATCAACTAGGGGTTGTTACAACATTATTTTCAACATAATCTTAGCCACAATCAATCTATCACCTCAACATAATTAAAAACATACATATAAATCTAAAATACCATGGAAAATATGATACACAATATACCAACCATAAAACCTCCAACATACACACTCTCAACACAACTCTATCAATAAAATTCATATTTTTATCATCAAAATTAAGCCATGTCTCAACAATACCATCCATACAAGACATAAACTACAATGTTGCAACCATATAAAATTTTTGTAATAATAAAACATAATATAATTGGCTTGATACCCTACACACACAATGTCAGCAATACAAATGTGGCATAAAAAACATATTAATATACAATATCCAAGGTAGTAACAATCTCCTCAATCAAATGCCTTCAAAAACTTGCATAAATTGTTTAGTAAATTTTGCACACAAAACTATGAAATAAAATTGATCTCCTTCAGTAATCTGCTACAACTATCTCTCTTCTATCCCCATTAGATCTCTATGTTCTCAATTCCATAATGACATAATCTCACAAAGGAAACAACCCACTTTCACAAATATTTCTCCTATAAATAGATGGTTTGAAGTGTTTAAACTATAATAGCTCAGATCTATGAAGAGACAAACACTCTTGTTGATACTCTGATATTTTTCTCCTTAACTTCATCCACCATTATATTCATCCACAAGAGACTTATATTTGACTCAATCACCTTCTAGAATGTATACCAACTCAAATTGGCTCTAAACCATCAAAAACCTTGGGAAAATACCTTAGGAAATGCTCATGGGAAATTATGTGCATGCATGAATCAAAATTTCCTCTCTACAACCATTGTTTCCGGGATTGAACTATCTCCATGAGAAAATTATAACACGGATAGTAGGGACATCCGAGTGAATATTATATTGTCTTCTCTCTGTGCATAACTTCCTCTTAGAGAAGATTCCCCAACTCATGGAAAATCACCTCCTCTCTACCAAAAAATCTTCCATTTTTGTTCAATTCTTCTCCAGCACATGTACAACCTCTGCAACCATAATACATGTCTTAGCAACATGTTGGGAAAAATACTGAGAGGAGTGGAGGGGGCGGGGGGGGGGGGTTGAATCAGTCTTTACAAGAATCAAAATATTTTACTTTTCCTTCTATTGACTTCTATACGTGACTTTGATTGACCCAACTAGCGTATGTATGCAGTTATCCTAACAGAAACATTCGTATACCCAAATAAATTTACTTTTCAGATAAATATTCATAATTTTTTTTTAACCCAAGATCATAAATTATGCATCAGATAGTTAATCAGTAAACATGTGCAGTAATAACAGAATAAATCATCACACAAGAGCATCAGACATGAACACCAAGATTTAAGGTGGAAACCCAAGTCAGGATAAAAGCATCGTTTTTTTCATCTCTGTCGTAAATATTTATTATATAGAAAACAACTTAGAATTTTATACTAATTCAAACTCATATCAGTACGTATGCATCTACTTGCAGAAGGCTCCAACCTTCTCTCATTCTCCAGCTGCTACTGGAAGGGAGCTTCAACCCCCTACTCTCATTTACCAACCACTACTAGAAGGGAGACACAACCCCTTTAATAGAACACCAGGTTATACTGGCAGAAAGCTTCTACTTCCATACTAAAGGCCCCTCAAACCCACTGTAGACCATGTTTCATAAATTTTCACACTGGATCTAACAGCTTAAAAAAAACTCAATATATAGATCAACACTAATAGCCTTAAACCAAAATTTAAACACAACAGTGAGATCATTGTAACTAGAATTACAATAATAAATATAGACTTCTGACTATGTTGAATCCTTATTTAAACTAAGAGGGGGGGGGGGGGGGGGGGGGTGAATCAGTTTAACACATACATGAGCTTTTTAAATTTTTCATCAGGCTTATTTACAACTTAATTTTATAACCAACTTAATATGTGAACAGTCTTAATATGTAGCAGCAAGTATTAAGATAATGTTACACCAAACTTATTATGAGAGTAGCAAGCATTAAGCAGATTGGATAGAACATATCAACACATAGGAAACACACACAGAGAGAGTAGATATAACTGGAAACCCATAAAGGGATAAAACCACATCTTATTATTGTTGTGATGCAAAGGCAAGCTCCAACTCCCTCTCACCATTGATTTTCTACAGGCACCAACCTACAAGAGGCTCCAACCTCAGTAAGCTACAACTGACATCTATCAAGCTTCAACTTGATAGGGAAGCTCCAACTTCCTCATTCAATCAAAATAAAATATTTGCTGATTTACCTTAGATATCAGCTATGTTCTGTAACATCTCTGTCTGCTCCTCCTTTTTCTTATCTTCTCTGCCTCAATTCTTCATACTCTGCATTATCTAACCTATTTCCACATATCAATGTGATATCCTTTATACAGTGTACCTCATAACAGTTCGTATTACACAAGGAATTCAAAGTGAATAGCCCTAACTCTTTTCCTTTTGTCTCCTCACTTCTTTATCCAGCTCATTCATAAAATTTCAACAATTTATACAACTTTCAGTTTTACAGTGGAGTTTTATTTCCTAAGGAGACTTTCCAGTGCATCACAAACAATATAAACCAATAAAAAACATTTAAATTCAGTTACAACATGGATTACAAATCAACCCATTCAGTTTTGGATCACCAAGTGTTTTCTTTTTTTGTGACTGTGTCTGTCTTTTTCGGCTCTGCTTGCTCTCCTGTTCACTACCGTGGAGTAATTGCTGCATATATGTAATTGTGCTTTTTATATAATGCAATTCAACTCTTTGGCGTAATAATAAAGTGTTATTAACATAAAAAATTCTCTTTCAATATAACGCAAATGCCTCTCAGTGATATAATCATAATGGACCCTTTTAATATATAAAAAACCTTTTATGTTCAACTAATCGATCTTTACTTAAGTTCTGATGTGATTATACCTCTTGCGATGGTTCCACTGTGATTGATCGCAATCGAAACTTTCAATTGTATGTTATGATACTCTACTTTACTCTGATGCGATGGTTCACTTTTCACTGCACTTCACTGCGCTGATGTGATTGGAATTCTCCGATGCGATTAGTCAAAGGGCCCACCATATAATGTTTCAGCATTTCAATGTTTCTATGTTATAATTTCTTTTACCCGTCGAAGGGTTTTAATCAAAGGAAAATCTTAAATTTATGTGTTTGAATCTCCGCCGATGTGATTAGCAAAGGCCCCACCATATAATCAATTGATTCATATCCATTTCCCACCCCTCAGCAAATCTGACAGATATATTCCAATCGCTCAATCACAATCGGAACTTTCAGTTGTTTGTTAGTCTTTCACCTCCGATGTGATGAATCGCTCCGATGTGCTTTAAGTTGGAATTCAAGAAAAGATGAGAATCCCGTGTATAATGAATCGGGTCTGCTATCTCCATTGGAGCTTTTGTTAACATGTTCCGCTGCCATTAGTTTCTCCAATGCGATTCGTAAGGTCCCCACCATATGGTACTTCGTTTTTTTTAAACTCGAACAGTAGAACCTTTTGTTCTATTAATCTCATGCACACGAATATAGTACATCTACTTTGTATTGTAATCTTTGTCCTTTGTATATAAAGCGCTACACATATATATAATTTTCCACTTGGGTTAAGATTCTCAGAATAGCGTTCATGTATCCTCCAGCTTGGGTTAAGATTCTTGGAATTTTATGTAGGGGGTCCCACACTTGTTTATAATGATATAATGCACTGTCTAAAGTTTGGGTTACCTCTTCGTTAATCTACAACATAGTTGGGGTCCACATTTAATATATATAAACATATCAACCATTCAACATTTTCTCCAATGGTTAATCACTAACCATTAACGCAATTATTCAACTAGGCCCACCACAACTTATATTCTCATATACAAACTTTATATGTGCACCCTTTGAGGTATTTCATATTCAAAATACAATGAAGACATATATTACCTCCTCTATAATATATATAGTCGTTCTCGGGCCCACCTTTCTCCATACTATATTAATACTTCAGTTTCTATCAACCTTGACGCATAAATAAGCTCTTTTAAACATTGTACTGTGACTTGAATTAAAACTGACCTTTGGGCCCACAAAGCATTGTTACTTACCTTCCGCCTATTAGTTAAATTTTATAATAGACCCAATACACAAGAATTTTTATAATATTTGGCCCCATAGCTATGAATGTAGGTCCCACAACATGTTTTATATAATATATATCAATCAAACGTTAAAACCATTATAACACCCTTTGATTGTATAACGAATGAGCCTCATAAGAAATAATTCGACTTTAGACTTTGGTTTATGTTTCAAATTTCAATCATACATTTGACATGGACCCAAAGTGCTTTGCCTCAACTAACCTTCATTCATCACACAAGTGTGATCACCATAGATCTCCCAGCCTTGGCAATCGGACATACACTGTTGATATCGCGTTTTTCTTTGGGCCGAAGGTTAACACTCAGAAGTTACGCGATGTAAGTGGTATCCAAATACCACCCAAGGACAGGTGTCCATAAACGACATAGATCACGTTCAAAAAGTGAAATCCGCTTACCACTCCCAACCACACTGGATATTGTTGGTTTCCAACAACTCTGGTTTCATTGTTTATTCAAGGTTCTGCTCTTGACTCCAGGTTCCAGTTCTCAAAAATTTTAACTCTTATTAAAAGAATTATGCTTTTGCTCCTATTTCCTCTTGCGTTCTCAACATTAAAATACAGTGCTTCCATATGTTGAATGCCCGACTCCATTAGGTTTTCACTGTGTAATTTCAGTTCCTTTCTTGGTTCTGCGCCCTTACTGGTTCCACCTCTGTTATTCTATGTCTATGTTATTCTCTATCTCTGCCTCTGTTATTCTCTATCTCTATCTCTGTATTCTCTATCTCTTTTTTACAGTACTCTCTGTAATCCTTCTTTGCTGCTCGACTGTTTCATCTCACGGCTCTGCCTCTGTATTCTATGTCTTTGCATATTTTGTCCTGTGCATGACTGTTTTACTGTGTCACTGTACTTTGTACTCTGTCTCAGCATCCTCTTATTTGACTGCCTTGCTACTTTTGCTGTTGCTCAACCTTCTCTACATCTTGCTGCCTCTTTTTCTCTCTCTCTTCTATGTTGTCTCCTTGGCCATCTCCTTTGCCATCAAAGACAACATTTCCAACAGTCTCCCTCTTTGGCATTGATGGAAATACACTTCCTCTTCTTGCCTTTTAGGACCCTTTCTTCTATTGCTTGCTCTTCCTCCCCCTTTGACATCAATGGCAAAGGGTTGCCTATTTCCCAGTGTGCTTTTAAATCTCATCCATGTTACTCTGATCTTGAGGACCTGTTTCACGTTCTGCTTAGTTTCTATGGCTCTTTTGTGACTTTCTTTGTTGACTGATCTCCCCCTGGAATGATGTCTTATGTTCTATTCTCCCCCTGGAATGATGCATTATTTTTCTGTCAGAGAGTAGCATCTGAAGACACTACCCCTAGTTTGTTTCTCAGATATTCGAATGGATCTTTAGCAAGAGGTTTTGTGAATATATCTACTATTTGTTCTTTTGTTGGCACATAGTCCAACTTCACTACCTTCTGTGCTACTTGCTCACTTAGGAAATGGTACTTGATTGGTATGTGTTTGGTCTTTGAATGAAGTACAAGATTTTTTGATATACTTATTGCACTTGTATTATCACATTTGATAGAGATAGGTTCATCAATGCTTGCCTTCATGTCTTGGAGGGTTTGTTTCATCCACATGACTTGTGTGCAACATGCTGCTGCTGCTATGTATTCTACTTTTGTTGTAGATAGAGAGATAGATGTTTGTTTCTTGCTTAGCCATGCCACCAGACTTTTTCCTAAGTAGAATGAACCTCCACTTGTGCTTTTCCTGTCATCCACACAGCTGGCCCAATCTGCATCTGTATATGTTGTCAAAGTGAAGCTCTTAACTTTTGGATACCATAGCCCAAACTGTACAGTTCCTTGTAGATATATGAATATTCTTTTGACTCCTAGAAGGTGATTTTGTTTTGGTGCTGCCTGATATCTAACCACAAGTCCTACTGCCAACATAATGTTTGGTCTAGATGTTGTTAGGTATAGTAGACTTCCTATCATGGATCTATAAAGTCTTTGATCTATATCAGCAGATCCATCATCAACACATAGCTTGCAACCAGTGATCATGGGAGTTGACACAGGTTTGCAGTCTTCCATTTTGAACTTTTTCAACATCTCTTTTAAGTATTTTTCCTGTGAGATGAACGTACCTGTGTTATTTTGCTGAATTTGAAGTCCTAAGTAGAAGGTGAGCTCTCCAATCATAGACATCTCAAACTCTGATTTCATCTCTTCAGCAAATCCTTTTGCTAACTTGTCTTTGTTTCCTCCAAACATAATGTCATCAACATATACTACAACAATCCGGAGTTCATTTTCATGCGCTTTTATGTATAGATTGTTGTCTACTCCTCCTCTCTTAAAGCCTTGTTTTTGCAAGTACTTATCTAGCCTTGAGTACCAAGCATGAGGAACTTGTTTCAGTCCATATATAGCCTTCTTTAGTCTACACACATAGTCTTCTTTATCTGTTAATGAGAATCCTTTTGGTTGTTCCATGTAGACTTCTTCTTCTAGATATCCACTCAGGAAGGCAGATTTCACATCCATTTGATATACCTTGAAGTCATGGTAGCATGCAAAGGCCATAAACATTCTGATAGCTTCCATTTTGGCTACAAGGGCAATTGTTTCAACATAATCTAGACCTTCTATTTGTGAATATCCCTTGCATACAAGTCTGGCTTTATTCCTGATTACCTGTCCTTGTTCATTCATTTTATTCTTGAATACCCATTTTGAGCCTATGAAATTTTTCTCAGTGGGTCTTGGAACTAATTCCTAGGTATTGTTCTTCTCAATTTTGTCCAATTCTTCATTCACAGCATTCACCCAATACTTGTCCTTGCTAGCTTCTTCAAACTTCTTTGGCTCTATTTGTGATAACATAGCTAGGTATACCTCTTCTGTCTGTTCAGTTAGCTGTCTTCTTGTTTGGACTCCTACACTCTTGTCTCCAATGATTTGATATTCTGGATGGTTCTTTTGAGTGTATCTTGAGGGGGGCTTTCAAGCTCAGTTCAACATCTTTTGTTTTCTTGCTTATTTCATCATCATCTTGGTTCTCTTCTTCATAGTCTTCTGGAGGATTGATGCAACCTGTACTTCTTGTCTTGTTTGGCAGTTCTTCATCAAATTTTACATCAATGCTTTCCATAATTTTTCGAAGAGTCTTGTTGTAGCACCTGTAACCTTTACTCTTGGAAGCATATCCTAAAAATATCCCTTCATCTGATCTTGCATCAAAATTCCCCATATTTTCATCATTATTCTTTATGTAACACTTGCTTCCAAAGACTCCAAAGTGCTTGATTTATGTTGGTTTACCATGCCATAGCTCATAAGGAGTCTTGTTACTATTTGGTCTTAAATGAGCTTTGTTTAGAATATGCACGGCTGTGTGTACTGATTTTTCCCAGAAGATTTGGGGAATGTTACTTTCTTGCATCATGGCTTTGGCAATTTGTTGTACAGAACTGTTTTGTCTCTTTGCCACTCCATTCTGTTCAGGTGTCCCTACAATAGTAAACTATTGCTTTATCCCATGTTCATTGCATAGGTCTGCAAAGTCATAGTCTATGAATTCTCCACCTCTGTCTGCTCTGATGCATTTTAGCTTACATCTAGTTTGATTTTGTTCCAATGCCTTGAATATCTTGAATTTCTCAAGTGCTTCCTATTTATATTTGAGAAATGCAACCCATGTCATTCTTGAGAAATCATCTATTATCAGCATGAAGTAGGATTCTCCACTTGGTGTTTTAGTTCTTGAAGGCCCACATAGGTCCATGTGTACAAGCTGAAGTGGCCTACTTGTTGATAGCTCATATTTGGTCTTAAAGGATGTCTGGGTCTGTTTTCCCAATTGGCAAGATTTTCATATGGTATTTGAAGGCTTTTTTATTGTTGGCATATATCTGACAGATTTCTTCTTGCTCAGTCTGATGATGTGGTCGAAGTTAAGATGTCCCAATCTCCTATGCCATAACCATGACTCCTCAAGTTTTCTAATATGGCATGCTTCATTCTCTTCTTTCACTATGTAGACATTACTCTCTGTTCGAACACCTTTGAGCAGAGTCTTTCCTGTGGTGCTTGATCTGACTTCACAGTCTTGTGCTCTAAAAATAACTTCACAACCTTTATCACACATTTGACTGACACTCAGCAAATTTTCTTTTAGCCCATCCACAAATAGTACATCTTGGGCCTTTCCTCTGCCATTATCTAGGCTGACTGAGCCTTTTCCTTTGATTTTTCCTGATTTATCATTTCCAAAAGTAACATTTCCATATTTGTTTTCATCAAAAGTTTTAAACTTGCTTCTATCTCCAGTCATATGCTTTGAGCAAGCACTGTCCAAATATCATTGGATTTTCAGGTCTTGAGCTGTTAGAGCCAGATCACATTTATTCACCTTTTTTTTCCACTGCATGCATCCTTTTTTTGGTACCTTTTCTGAGATGGTGACCCACATTCTCTGAGAGGACATTTGGAAGGCATATGTCCAATTTTATTGCATACACAACATTTAATCATATTTTTAGCAGGATTATGAGTATGAATAAATTCTCCATGATTCATAAACCTCCTTGAGGTTTTGAACATCAGTCTTTTTCCATATTTTCTGCATTCTATGATTTTATGGCCAAATTCTTTACAGCAAAAACAGTATCCATAGAAACAGTTCGCATACCTGATGAAGGGTTGTCTTCTCCATTTGTTTTCTTGAGATAATCTCTTCATTGTTTGCATCCTTTGCTGGTTTGAATTAATCCTCCTTGTATGACAATATGCAGCAATGTGTCCCATCTTGTGGCAGGCATAATAGGTGGCATTTTTCATAGGAGGAAAGAATATCCTTTTATGGCTTCCAAATTTGACATACTCAGGGGCATATGAGCCTTTTTTTGTTGGCTGAGTATTTATTTCATTCTTTATTATTAGAGGTTCCTTCTGGTTTCCGTCTCCTTCATTGCATGTTTCTTCTTTTGTAGGAATCATTTGAGTTGATTCATCATCCTTATTTGCTTTTACAAAAATAATATTTTTGTTTTCCTTTTCTTTGCCTTTGCTTGATTCTCCTTCATAGCCTATCCCAGTTTTTATCAGAGGAGATCTTTGAGCATCCAGAATTTCTTTCAACTTACTAGAGCTTTTCAATTGAGAAGAATTTATAGACACTTTCCTTTGGGCATTTTCTAATTTCTTCCTCAGGCATACTACTTCTTCTTCCAACTTCTCTTGTCCCTGAATTTTATCCTTGATTTTCTTAAGTAGCATGTCTTCTATCTTCTTGGCTTCTTCAAGCTCTACTTTCAGCTGAGTGAGGACTTCTAAATTTTTTTCTTCTCTTACATACTTGAGGAGAATGTCTTTTTGTTTTCTGCACTTCAATTTGAGTCTGTCAATCTCCTCTAGGGCACTCCTTAGCTCCCCCTCAAGATCAACTTCACCTTCTTCTTCATATTCTAGAAGGAGTCCTTCAAGTTCTTCTATGGCCGTCAACATGAATTCAGAGGTTCCTTCTTCACTTGAGGGTTCATCTGAGTCTTCAGATGCACTGCTATCTTGTTGAGCATAGAAATATTTTCTATTGAATTTCTTTTCTTTCTGCCAGTTCTTTGATGTAGTTTTTCTAATTCTTGAACCTGATTCCTTGTTTTCTTATGAGGACACTTAGCAGCATAGTGTCCAACTCTTCCACAGTTAAAGAATTTAAATGGAATTTTACCTTTATATTTACCTGAGCCTCTATCCAGTTTCTTGACAAATTTTGCCTCTTCTTCATCAGAGCAAGAGCATATATCTTCCTTTTATTCTTTCTTCTTCTCTGTCTTAAAGGCTGCCTCCCTCACACTTGGCTTCTTCTGTGGGAGCCTCATCTCATAGGATGTTAGATTTCCAAGTAAGTGGTTCATGTTCAAGGATTCCCAATCAGTTGTTTCTTCTATGGCATAAACCTTGGGATTAAAACTGGGTGGAAGAGATCTTAGAATCTTTTGTACAATTACACATTCTGGTATGGTTTCTCCAACATCTTTCATATTATTAACAATTTCTGCAACTCTTAAGAAGAAGATGCCAATATCTTCATCATCATTCATCTTTAAATTTTCAAACTGAGCTCTATATACTTGAAGTTTGGTTGTCTTCACCTTTTTGTTTCCCTCATGGATGTTTTCAAGAGTATCCCACATTTCTTTGGCAGTATTGCTTTGCATTACTTTGATAAATTCATCTTCACATAGTCCATTTAAGATTGCATTCATGGCTTTTGCATTAGCTACAAAGTCTTGTTTAACTTCTTTCTCTGAGTCAGTTGCCTTTGGGGCATATCCAAATTCCACAGCAGTCCAAACTTCTATTGCTAGAGACATTATGTATGCTCTCATTCTAATTTTCCAGAAGGCATAATTAGCACCGGTAAAGAAAGGGGCTTTATTGGTTGAAATTCCTTCTTGACTAGCCATCCTGGGGACCTAGGATCTCCTTTCAGTGGTTAAACTGGTACAAAAGGAACTTCACTCTAATACCAATTGTTGAATACTTAGTTAAACTAAGAGGGGGGGCGGGGGGTGAATTAGTTTAACACATACATGAGCTTTTTAAATTTTTCATCAAGCTTATTTACAACTTTATTTTTAAACCAACTTAATATGTGAACAGTATTAATATGTAGTAGCAAGTATTAAGTAATGTGACACCAAATTTATGATGAGTGCAGCAATCATTAAGTAGATTGGATAGAACATATCAACACATGGGCAACACACATAGAGACAACAGATATAAGTGGAAACCCATAAAGGGAGAAAACCACATCTTATTATTGTTGTGAATCAAAGGCAAGCTCCAACTCCCTCTCACCACTAATTTTCTGCAGGCACCAACCTACAGGAGGATCCAACCTCAATCATCTACAACTGACATCTATCAATCTTCAACTTGATAGGGAAGCTCCAAATTCCTCATTCAATCAAAAGAAAATATTTTTCGATTTACCTTAGATATCAGCTCTGTTCTGTAGCATATCTTTCTGCTCCTCCTTTTTCTTATCTTCTCTACCTCAATTCTTCATACTCTGCATTCTCTAACCTCTTTCTGCATATCAATGTGATATCCTTTATACAGTTTACCTCATAATAGCTCATATTCCACAGTGAATTCAAAGTGAATAGCCCTGACTCTTTGCCTTTTGTATCCTCACTTCTTTATCCATCTCATTTAGAAAATTTCAGCAATTTATACAACTTTCAATTTTACAGTGAGGTTTTATTTCCTACGGAGACTTGCCACTGCATCACAAACAATATAAACCAATCAAAAACGTTTACATTAAGTTACAACATGGATTACAAATGAAGCCATTAAGTTTTGGATCACCGTGTGTTTGTCTTTTTTGTGACTGTGTCTGTCTTTTTCGGCTCTGCTTGCTCTCCTGTTCACTACCGTGGTGTAGCTGCTGCATATATGTAACTGCACTTTTTATATAATGCAATTCAACTCTCTAGCGTAATAATAAAGCGTTATTAACATACAAACTACTCTTTCAATATAACACAAATGCCTCTCGGTGATATAATCATAATGGACCCTTTTAATATATAAAAAACATTTTCTATTCAACTAATCGATCTTTACTTAAGCTCTGATGCGATTACACCTCTTGCAATGGTTCCGATGCGATTGATAGCAATCGGAACTTTCAATTGTATGTTCTGATACTCTGCTTT
Source organism: Pinus albicaulis (assembly GCA_034641835.2). Lineage (NCBI taxonomy): Eukaryota > Viridiplantae > Streptophyta > Pinopsida > Pinales > Pinaceae > Pinus > Pinus albicaulis. The sequence goes on from CM076584.1 coordinate 1,105,104,464, forward strand.
ACTCCGATGCGATGGTTCACTATTCACTGCAATTCACTGCGCCGATGCGATTGGAATTCTCTGATGCGATTAGTCAAAGGGCCCACCATATAATGTTTTGGCATTTCAATGTTTTATGTTACAATTTATTTTACCCGTCGAAGGGTTTTAATCAAAGGAAAATCTTAAATTTATGTGTTTGAATCTCTGCCGATGCGATTAGCAAAGGCCCCATCATATAATCAATTGATTCATATCAACCATCCATCCCTCAGCAAATCCGATGGCTATCGTCTAGTCACTCAATCGCAATCAGAACTTTCAGTTGTTCGTTAGTCTTTCACCTCCGATGCGATGAATCGCTCTGATGCGCTTTAAGTTGGAATTCAAAAAAATATGAGAATACCGTGTATAATGAATCGGGTCCACTATCTCCATTGGATCTTCTGTTAACATGTTCCACTGCCATTAGTTTCTCCGATGCGATTCGTGAAGGTCCCACCATATGGTACTTCGTTTGTTTTAAACTCGAACAATAGAACCTTTTGTTCTGTTAATCTCACGCACAAGAAAATAGTACATCTGCTTTGTATTGTAATCTTGATCCTTTGTATATAAAGTGCTACACATATATATACTTTGCCACTTGGGTTAAGATTCTCGGAATAACGTTCATGTATCCTCCAGCTTGGGTTAAAATTCTCGGAATTTTATGTAGGGGGTCCCACACTTGTTTATAATGATATAATTCACTGTCTAAATTTTGGGTTACCTCTTCATTAATCTGCAACATAGTCGGGGTCCACATTTAATATATATAAAAATATCAACCATTCAGCATTTTCTCCAATGGTTAATCACTAACCATTAACACGATTATTCAACTAGGCCCACCGCAACTTATATTCTCATATACAAACTTTATATGCACACCCTTTGAGGTATTTCATATTCATAATACTATGAAGACATATATTAACTCCTCTATCATACATTATAGCAGACCTTTTGCAATTACCCAAGTGATAATATATATAGTCGTTCTCGGGCCCACCTTCCTCTATAATGTATTAATACTTCAGTTTCTATCAACCTTGACGCATAATTAATCTCTTTTAAACATTGTACCATGACTTGAATTAAAGCTGACCTTCGGGCCCAAAAAGCACTGTTCCTTACCTTCCAACTGTTAGTTAACTTTTATAATAGACCCAATACACAGGACTTTGTATAATATTTTGCCCCACAGCTATGAACATAGGTCCCACAACATGTTTTATATAATATATATCAATCAAACGTTAAAACCATTATAACACCCTTTGATTGTATAACGAATGAGCCTCATAAGAAATAATTCGGCTTTAGAATTCGGTTTATGTTTCAACTTTAAATCATACGTTTGACTCGGACCCACACTGCTTTGCCTCAACTAACCTTTGTTCATCATGCAAGTGTGATCACCGTAGATCTCCCAGCGTTGGCAATCGGACGGACACTGTTGATATCACGTTTTTATTTGGGCCGATGGTTAACACTCAGAAGTTATGTAAGTGATATCCAAATACCATCCAAGGACATGTGTCCATCAACAATATAGATCGCATTCAAAAAGAAAAATCCGCTTACCACTCCCAACCGCACACGATACTGTTGGTTTCCAACAACTCTGGTTTCATTGTTTATTCAAGGTTCCGCTCTTGACTCCAGGTTCCAATTCTCAAAATTTTTAACTCTTATAAAAAGAATTCCACTTTCGCTCTTGTTTCCTCTTGCGTTCTTGAAATTACAATACAGTGCTTCCATATGTTGAACGCCCGACTCCATTAGGTTTTCACTGTGTAATTTCGGTTCCTTTCTTGGTTCTGCGCCCTTACTAGTTCCACCTCTGTTATTCTCTGTCTCTATTATTCTCTATCTCTGCCTATGTTATTCTCTGTCTCTGTCTCTGTCTCTGTTTCATAGTACTCTCTGTAAACCTTCTCTGCTGCTTGAACATTTCATCTCACGGCTTTGCCTCTGTATTCTTTATCTCTGCATCCTCTGTCCTGTGCATGACTGTTTTACTGTTTCACTGTATGTTGTACTCTGTCTCAGCATCCTCTTCTTTTACTGCCTTGCTTATTTTGCTGCTGCTCGACCCTCTCTACATCTTGCTGCCTCTTTTTCTCTCTCTCTTCTATGTTGTCTCCTTTTCCATCTCCTTTGCCATCAATGACAACATTTCCAACAGACTGAACATGTAGAATTAACTTCAACCTTGATCATTCATCACACTTAAATGCATATGCTTCTTCAATTTATTGTAACCTACGTGTGAGTATCATAAGACTCAAAATAGCTCTAAGGCTTTCAGTCGTACTTCTTTTCAGATTGGTAGAACCCTTATTCAGTTAGAATCATCAATCATATATAAAAAATCAGTCATTGATAATATTTTTACATAATCAACTAGCAACATAAAAAATATTCAAAAAACCCAGATCTACATGAAGAATTCATTGATAGACAACAGAAATATAAAATCAATAAACAAATAACCTCTTCATCAAGCTTAAAAAAACCATGACTTCCATACACGCTTTTGTTGAAACCAACCCACGTGTATATGTGATTTTACCATGACGAACCAGCATATAGATATGTAAATATTCAGGAATGTAGAAAGTTTCAGATCAACAGAATTACTCAGATCATACCTATCACTTCAAAAAACATGCACCAGATCACAAATCTAAACTTCTCACAAACAAATCAAGCAAATACATAGCCATTTCAGATCTAGAGATCCTGATCCATCATTGTATTCATATTTGCATCATAGCTTCAGATCTATCAATAAATTGTAACCCATTCCATGCAGATATATTTCAGAGTGAAGTACTCAATAAAAACCCATACACTTGCACCCACTTTTCACTATGATATTCTTCTACTTATATAGGTTGAGCCTTTCGCAATACCATGAGCCAAAACCATACAAGTGTCAATGGTATTCTTGGATGGAATCAAGTAAACGACACAATGCTCAATATTATGGACTAAAACCATGGTAAGGACCCTTGGTATCATATTTTTAGAGAAGAAAATGCATATGCTACTTTTCTCGTTCTTTTCTACATGTATACACGAGTTTTCTTGTACTAACTTTCATGTATAACCTTAAATATGAACATTAACCATCTTCTGCTAGACCTTCTACGAACCCAATATGCTTCTCCAAAAGCAATATACCTTAGCTTTTCAAAGTGAGTTTCCATCAAGGACAACATATGTAATCATAAGAATCATATTGCCAACACAACACATCAGCAAGCCTCTAATAAGGATGAAAAATCCTCCACACTTATTGACATTAATGCCAACACACTTGACTCCATGGTTGACTTCTTAAGTAGACATCCTAGGTTGATATCAATGCCAACACCATGACACTAACATGCTCCCCTTTTGGTGTTGATGTCAACCTAAAATCATAATAAAATTTTTACCTAAATAAAATCCTCAAGTTTACTGATCTCATTCTCTTCTTGTGGTTATGACTCTCCCCTTTGACATTAATGAAAAAGCGTATACAATTATGTTTGACACATCATAGGGAAATATTTGATACCAAGTGATATATTGATGAAATATGATTAGATACAAGCACCCACAAATAATCAAAGAACTTATTTACTTATTCATGATTATAGGACCACTTCACCAATATCCAAATGATAAAACAATTATGTTACAAGGCTATCTCATGCGATTACATGGCTGAAATAAATGCATGCCAATACTCATGAATCTCTTGTTAGGTCTCTATAATACTAGTGTAGCCATCATATTGTTATTTTTGTGCCCCATGGAAGCCCACTATTGTTATTGTTGCACCCTTGCATTATTATTGTTATGTAGGCCATAATTATATTTGACCCCTTAGACTCCTATATATACCAAGGACGTATTGTCAGTTGAATCATCCAAGAATTGTTCATTTATTTGATGTAAAATGAGGTTCCCCCATGAAAGATTCTTTTTTTCAATTCATTGATTTATATTTTCTTCTTTTTTGTGATCTAGTTGCATAACATTTGGTATTAGAGCTTTGGACCCTAGGGTTTTACTGCTTCAAACATGTTATCTTGAATTTTTTCTATAACATTTTTTGTGAGGCTTCAGAAGCTAGAAATTTTAGACGCAGAGTTAAAATCTTCGTGAACTTCATGTAAAAAATTCAAATATTTGTTCACTATATTTTTGGAGATATGGTCCAAGGAATTTAGGGTTTTTGCATGCTCCAAAATTCAATCTAAATAATGTGACCTAAGGATAATCATCATAAGTTCCTCTTTAGATATTGGGCTTGAATTCCATAAACAATTGCTCAAATTTCACAGACTATAGTTCCTTGGTGATGAGTTTCATGGCTGAAGGTTGAAACAATGACACATGGTAGTCCATATAATTTCGTTATAATGAACCAATCCACAATCAAGTCATCGCGAGAGATTTGGTATAAATTTACCTTGAAGAATCCAATTTTGGTATAACTTGCAGGAGTGGAAAGAAGAAACAGAAAGATACCCTAGGACAAAGTTTCAGACCTTGAGAGGCCTAAAGTATAGAGATACACCAATTTCAATTTCAAGCTTCTAAAATAAATAAAAAGGTGTGTATTTTTTTAAAATTTGGATAATGTTTGTTTCAAAAGTCAATTTTAAGTGATTCAAAGGGCATAATGAAGCATTATTTGGTTCCAAAATTCCTTGAAACAAAAAAAAATGGATACACCCATTAACCCAAAAGAAATATCTACTATGACACATAAAGAAGAGGAAGAGATACATCATGAAATATCAAAATTATGAGACATAGTGTGACAAATTTCTCTTTTTCAATGAGCAGCCAAAATAAACTAGAAGCTAAGATAGATGGTTTGGATAATGGTTTAAAAGTAGACGTGGAAGGTTTGAACATATTTTTGAAAAAGTTGCTACAAGAAATGCTTCCTAGTCGTGATAATGCAATCCATGGAAATCATGATGAGGAAAAAATGAATATGAATTATGGTTTTAGAGACTCCAACATTTGGTTTAAGACCCACAAAATTCCACGGATCAATATGATGAATTTAAATAGCAAGGATCTGGAAGCATGGATACTACAGATGGATAATTTTTTTGATTTACATGATGTGAAATACACACAAAATGTATGCATTACATATTTATATTCATAACCCAATCAATGTGTATGGTATCAATGGATATGTTATCGTAAAGAACTAGTCACTTTGAAACATTATACGGTGGAATTGATAGCACATTATGATTATGCAACAAGAAATTTATACCTTCTTTAGCAAAATGATAAATCTCAAACAAAAAGGTTCATTTGGGTAGCATGTTAAGGACTTCCAATGATAGAATATCAGAGACACTGATATTCTAGAGGAGAATTTGCTTGATGTCTTCATATGGAATTTAAATGATAACATCCAACATGAGGTTTTCCTTTGATAACATAAGTCATTGGAGAATTCATTCAGGGTAGCATGAAAATAAAAAATAAAAAATATGGCAACAAGGAGGTATACCACTTACAACTATAAATATGGAAGTTGTACCCTAACATTCCAAAACCTATAAGTTTGACACCACATCATCTGGAGGAAAAAAGAGCATAAGGGTTTTGTTACAGTTGTGATAGAAAATAAACTAAAGGTCATAAGTGTGATGAGAAAAAATTATTTTACATATATTGTGAAGAGGAGTAAGAAAAGGGAAAAGAAACATTAAAATAATAATAAATACAGTAGGAACCAACCCCAGGGGATGAAAAAGAAGAAATTAATCTAACCATATCTTGTAATGCATTGACAAGAACTACCACTCAAACTCTCACGGTAGAAGGATATATCGATAAGAAAAAGGTAATCGTGCATATTGACACAAGTAGTGCTCATAAATTTATTAATTGTAATATAGCCAAGGATTTGAATTACTTTCTATATCCAACATTATATTGTCATGTGATGGTTGCAAATGGAGGAACTATAAATTACTATGAGAAGTTCCATAGCATCAATCTAACCATTGAGGAATATGTGTTGATTATTCCAATTCTTTCCATTCGAATGGGTGGTGCGGATGTTTTATTAGGAATTCGAGGGTTACAATCTTTAGGGACAATAACTTTTTATTTTCAAGAAATTTTCTTTATTTTTTTCTTTGAAGGAAATGAAATTGAATTAAGGGGTATTGTAAGGAAACATTGGTATATAATCAACTCTAATGGCATCAAAAATATTTTGAAGAAGTTTTGGAAACCATTGATAACTACTGGGGGGGTGAATCAGTAGTGTGATATTCTTAACAATTTTACCAATTTAAACTTTAACTCAATCACACACCCAAATTAGTAGAAACTCATTTAAAAATTGCAGATATATGCATCAATCATAATCATTAAATAGACCATATGAGAAACATAACCATGAATAAGAACACAAGAAATAATCAACACATGAGACAAAATATATCTGGTGGAAAACCCTTCATTGGGAAAAAAACCACCCTTTCTACTGCTTCTCTGCTTTGAATTTCTATTAATCAATAAATTTTCCTTTTCCATAGCTATATGACTCCGATCAGTCTGGATACTCGACCTCATATACAATAGGCTAACACTAATAAACCAAGAGACTCGATTCTACTAATCAACTCAGAAGACTATATTCTCGATGGATCTATGAACTACCATCCAATTAAATCCACCATGATCAATTGATTCTTTCCCAACTCCAGTTGAACTATCCAACTAACATTGGATTGAGAAATTGTTCCTTTCCCTGAAAATTCACAATCACTGCTTCACACTCATGAAGTCACTTCTGCTATACACTATGTAGACCTCCTTTCATCTATTTTCAAACTAGAGCCCAAGAATTTATTCTCAACAAGAATTTATCTTTGCAAACATTCTCTTAGAAGCAAGATATCATCATTAAATCAAATACAAATAGCACAAACATATTCTCTCCAAACTAGAAAAATATTGGCCACATCAAATCTGAAATAACACCACAATCATGATATCAAACCCTCACATCCAAATATAATTGTTGCATAGTACAATTAGAAACATACAACACAATGAATATGTGCCAAACGAAACAAAAACACTTGCAAAACAAATGTGAGAATCACCAACAAAATATACTCCAACAACATACAAAAAATTCTCCAAAAAAATATCTACTACAACAATTTCAAAACTGATCTATTATACAACATGCTTCAATTTTATTCGCTATGTAGCCATTAATACTAAAATACTAAAGAAATTATCCTCACACCTAGGTCTTAAACCTATTTCATCAATGCAACCTTCACTCATTCACTCACATACTGAACCAACCAACAACCAACTCCAAAATGATGAATATAAAACATGTATGGTGAAATGGAGATTAGGGCTAGGATCAAGGGTGAAAAAATTGGACCAAATCATTCCAGAAGACCACTACTTGTGCACTAAATGAGTTCACATCATTAGAGGACCTTTTCAAACCATTTCCGGCCATTACAACTTATTCTATAAGTCTCTAGGAAGTTCCATGGAAATTTTAATCTGATTTGTGCGAGGAATGTGGAGGAATTTTCGTAAAAAACCTGAGTCACATGCACAACACTAGGTACGCTCATTTGGTCTCACACAAAGCCTAATTCCTAGCGATTGGATATTTTTAGTTGCACACATAAGCCTACATTGGAGTGATTGGGGCATACGACGAAGAAAAACATCAAGCCTTTAGCTCAGACCCTCTGCCACCAGTTGGATGTTCTTCCTCAATTGTACATGCCTCCAAACCTCTGGAATATCCTCTAACACATATGCAAGTGGATCAAACATGTCTCCCAAGTTTCACTTCGAATTCAACCTAAAAAGACAACAAATAATGTTTGCAAGAGTGCCAAAAATTCCTCCACTCTCCAAAAAACATATCCACAAGATACAACACCTCTAACAGATGTGAAATATTCTATGTCACATCCCCATCATCAAACATAAGCCCATCACACTACAATAAGTCATCTCCATGAGCATAAGCATGAAGACCTAGATGAATACCTAGCTTCCAACTCATCTAGTGGGCCAATCATCATCTCTATTACATGTATATATGCACCATCCACCTGTAGTAGCATCATTGACCATGCCAATGTCATGCTCTGACCATCATGAGTGTGACATCATACTGTTGACATCAATTCTAACACAATCATCCCAATTCCAACATAACTAGTTGCAACCATGCTACAAGGAATGACATCTCAACATCATCTAGGCTACAACGATTGACATTAATGGAAACATGATATAGATACCATCATGAACCAATGCCAACATCAGCTAGCTGGATCTATGCACACCATAATGCGAACAATATTCCGCTTTGACATTGATGGGAACCATACACAAACTCCACACCATGATCCTCTATCTCTCCCCCTTTGACATTAATGGAAAAGGGACAAGTCCATCTAAATAGGTAGCAAGAACTTAGGCACTACTAGAGAAACTATCATATCTAAAAAAGGATGCACATCAATAAGCATCCATGTCTTTCCACATCCGTAGTAGCAAGAAAAAAATATACCAATCATCATCCAGAGCAGCATAGAAACCAACAACCTCAAGCAGAAATCAGTAATATACACAAGAGGAAACCACACAAGAATCAAATGCAACATCATCAGAATGGAAACTATGAGCAACGACAATTATATTCATTAATATGCATATGAGGAACCAACCAACACTCCTCCACATAGAAACCACATAGTGGCAACCACCAAATATATATGAACATAATATGATTCTAAGGACCCCAACTGGCATAGCATAGAATGAGGCACGTCATGAACACCTATAAGTAGATCATAATTCCAACAATGTTGGCTGAAGTAAACAAACAAGAGAAAATAAATTCTCCCAGTGAACACATGCCATCTACAAGTTGTACTGATCGCTTCGGCTGCTGAAAAATTTGCTTCCATTCCAATAAAGAAACACCATATGGACCAAGAATCCACATGAATAAGACTCAAATGACATAAAAAATGACATATACATGGCGATATAAGTGATACATACACCTCATACACGCTCTCATATGACCATATGACCATAACAAGACCTTTTATGAGAATTTTACATAAATATATCAATAAATGCATGGCTATTATGATCATATCCTATGGAAAAATGACTAAAATACATGATACATCATTAATATTACATCATCATTATCCCATATATGTGGCTTCAAAATGACTCCACAAGACACTTACAAAAGAATCCTGTCAACATGATGACTCGACAATTATTGATTGCAATCTCAACCAATACATAATGGCGAAACAATGGAAAACACATGACTATAGTAATCATGATATACCAACATATGCATGGTTGTACCATGTCACATGTCATCTCAATACATATTGAAGTAATGATAACAATATATGCATGGCTGCACATATTTTCAACCAACTATTAGTGGAAACCGAAAAACATCTATGTGGCTAAAAAATGTACTATGTTCACTTAGGAAACATATGTATAGTAGCTACAAATATCTGAGTGAAAGAAATGAATAAAATTCCAATTAATCTAGGAAAACACCATACCATTCATATCTCCCCCTGAGCTCAATATACCTCGAATAAACAAGTTGATCCTGTCGACCTAAATGTGCATGACGCTCAAATGAACTCATCATATGCTACTACAAATGCTATCATATGCTCCCCTCATGTTATGCACCCCTCGTGACCTGCAATCTTCTATGAATATGCATGAATTAATCATGGGCTACTGGAGGGGATGCTCTTCACTACTTTAAGAGATGCTTCTTCACACAATCTTTAGCTTCTTATTTTCTTCCTTCATCTTCTTCTTCTCTTCCTTCATTGTTTTTGTGCTAGGTCATCTTTGCTTTTGCTGCTTTTTATGGATTTTCCTTGAGTAACAGGGCAACAAGAAAAAATATTGACATATGGCCAAAAATTTGACATATATAGCACTCCAAATTTCCAAGAGGATCAAATATGTTTCTACTCATGCCAAATATAAACCTTGCATGAAGTGTGCTTCTCCTCCATTGGTTAGATCTGGAATCTATTTCCCTATGGAAAAATAGGTGACATGAGTAACAATAACCATCAAAAGAATAGTTATACATGTTGACTAATCTCCTTCGCTATTGATATTGTTGCAATCTCTTTTGATTTGATTTATATGTTCTTCTCCTAGAGATGGGTGAAGTGTTCAGCCAAAATGTAGGGACGTTCGAAGTGAATACACGGGATTCTAGAAACTCTCATGAAAACTTTATTCATGCATGTTGAAACATACACATCTTAATTTCCAAATTAGTTACAACTATAATATCATATCTCATGCATCAAAGTAATAAAAGGGATTTTATTCCTTTGAAATATAATGGAGCTACTTCAATCATCTCTAGGATAAAAAGGTATTTTGAATGTAGGTGCTCCTTGAGATTTTCTTCTCTACTACTAGTTATTCTTCTTATTTCCTTTTCTCTCACTTTGGTTGTTGGTATTGTTTGCTATAGGTATATTGGGTTTTTCTTTGATATTTTTACCTACATGCAAACTAGACTCACCCTTTTGAAATCAAATACCAGATTTATCCAATGATGATCTTTGGATGTCAAGCAAATTATCCAAGGCCATGATACTCTTTTCCATGTTCCATTTCTTTCTCAAGGAAACCACTTCAACTTATAATTTCTTAACCTATTCTACCTTCACTTGGTGTTTCTTCCTCATACCTTCCTCAACTTTTTATGCTTCTACCAATTTAAATTTTAAGATCAAAATCTCTTCCTTGAGTTTGGCCTCCATCATCACATATTTGCAATAGTTTTCTTGATCCTTGCATGCAACCATTAGTATATAAATCTTAGCTCAAAGAACCTTAATACCATTCTCATCTTCACTAGGAACTTCAACATATTTGAAATCTGAATAATCAAAATGTAACTTAAAAAACAAAATAAATAATATTTATACCTTTGGGTTCAAGATTTTCTGATTTCTTCTCATCATCCACTGAATGATCTGCACTAGAAGAATGAGACTCTTGTTGTTAAGCTTCTTGTTTTTGAAGGCTCGTCTTCTTGTTTTTATTATTGTTTCTATTTCTCTAATTTTCCTTATTGATGTTGATGCCATCACAAAATATGGATTCTAGCTTGTCCCACATTTCTTTTCCATGTTTCAAACCCACTAATCTCTTCATAGCAGCATCATGAAGATTCTTGTAGATTATGCATATAGCTTGTGCATCCTGCTGAAAATCATTATCTGCAATTGGATCCTTCCCACAACCTTCACATACTACTCTCCAAATGTTTGATCTACAAGATAATAATTGATATTTTACAGTTTTGTGCCATAACCTGTAATTTGTAGCAGTGAGGATAACCATTCTGAAAACCAATTTCAAAATTTTCCAACAAAACGTAGATATACTATCCTGCAATCAAGTTGTAACCAGGAGCCCTACTCAGAGAACAATTGTTTGAAACCTTTGAGCACTACTAAGAGGGGGGGTGAATCAATAGTTTGATCTTCTTAACAATTTTACCAACTTAAAATATAATTGAATCACAAACACTAATTAGGAACAACTCATTAAAAATTAGTAGATTTATGGATCAATCATAAGCAAAAAATAAATCATATGAGAAAAATAACCATGAAAGAGAACAAAAGAATGCATATGTTAGGGTCCTATAAATATAGGATTCATAATTTTGAATTGAATCTATTAAAATCTTGAAATATTGTACATACCTTTGCTTTCTGCAAATGTATTCCCAAATTAAAAAATGAAAAGAGGGTATGTCCTAAAAGAACAATCAAAGGACAAAAAGAAACAGAGATCAAAATAATATTAAATATGAACCCCATCAAAAATAGATCATGAAAGTGTTGCAAGTTTAAATACCACTACTTTAGTTTATTTTTGCAAATAATATTGTGTGCAGCTTGTTCTAAATGCCACAATCCATGAGAGTCAAACAGCTTAAACGTGATCTCTCATGCTTTAAATTTCATGTTTTAGATAGAGAATAAAGATATGTCAAACAGTTTAAACTTGAAAAATTAGTAGATAACTAGAGAATAGATAAGGATCTCAACAGTTTAATCTGAGCCCTTGGATGAAATAAGGTTAGACTTAAATAGTTTTATGCTTTGAAAAAAAATGGATTTAGGGTTGCAAGCGTAAATGCACCCATGAAAACGAAGTAAAAAATGTTAGAAATAATGATGGGTAGGTAGAAAGAAGTTGTGAAAGGAATATAACAAAGCATCATAGGGAAAAATTACTAATTTCCCCTCCCCCACAATTATTTAGTATTCTAAACCTTCAGTTAAAGAGGCTTAGATCATTTCTCTGACTTCTGTTGGGACCGGACCCAAGGCTCAATAACTAATTGGTCAAAAATATTGAATTCCCTGAATAAAACCCATTTCATTATCATATTTACCCTTTTCCAAAGTCATGAATCCCTTTTCCTAATTAAAAACACCTCTTTTTCTTAGTAAATGTAAAAACCCTACTTGACTAATTTCATCTCCATTCAAAAAACACTCAAAAAACCTATAAAATACATTTATCTTAAGTTTAAGTGTGAAAAACAATAATGGGACAAACTATGCTTATTTTTCTATCTTTACACCTTACTTAGTGTTAAATTATGTATTTTAATTATTTCCTACATTAAACCTTAATTTCATATTAATTTCTAACTTATATTACTAAATTCCTAAATATTCCCTTCCCATATATTAATAAATCCTTTATATTTAAATAACCCAAAAAACCCACTATTTTAAAGTTTTAACATATGTTAAATATCCCACGTGATGAAATAATCCTGCCCATTATCCCATAGGTTTAAACATATCTTATAATGTAATCTCACCCTCTATGGTTTTAAAACACTTGTTAAAATGTTTTATATTCCATATATATCATACTACGCCATTGGTTATTAACACTCGTTTAATGTTTTTATTTTAAACATTATAACATTACCCCCGCCCAATCAAATAAATATAAGGTTTTTACGCTATAAATATAGATATTTACAACGTTCAAATCTATCTCGCCACATATTAAACCCCGGACCCCACCTCTTACTGCTGCGCAACTCCAAAACTAAACCTTAGCCTTTCGCATCGTAATTCCCAAATCCAACGATTGCCATGGCATGTCGCATTTTAAATTGCGCAACTATAACCCATTTTCAAACCACATGAAATGGGTTATTTTACCTCCTTCTCTCTCCTCCATGCGGCCAAGTCCTATTGTATCGCATTCGATCCAGTAATACCATATACTACCTATAATCTAGTCGATAACCACTTGTGGTTTTTCGCCTTTGTGAACTGAAAAACACCATTTGATTTGATGTGACCACCATTAATTGCAGACTATTTTTAGACCTGAAAAATTCAATAAACTTCTAAAAATGTGCCATTAAACCATTTTCCTGCACTATTCGACTGTATTCTTCCTCCAGACTAAGAAGAACAGAACCTATGCATTCTTTCAATACCCTGAACCTGCAAAAACCCGTATTGTTGTCAAAGGATTTCAGAAAGCTTCCAAAAACCTTCATAGCCAGGACTCAACCCATAGATTTCTATTTCCTTTGATCCCATTTTCATCCCTGTAGACCTGGTTTTCAGTAGTTATTTTTTTTATGTTTGCAGGAAATCGAACAGAACTTGGATAAAACAATCTAAATACTAGATAAAGATCTATTTTACTCCAAGAACTCATAAGGAAATAAATTCAAAGGATTTTACTTAAATATTCTAGGCATCAGAGTTAAATTATAGTCATCCTGTGAAAGATCAAATAGCATTTTAATGTAAAGATTAAAATAGGGCATTCATAACAGTCGGGGTAAAAGGAAGAACTCACAGTAAAGGTTAAAACAAAGTTAGAGAGCAGTCAAGGTAAAACAGTAAAAGTAAACATGGAGGTAGTAATGGTTAAAAATAAATCACAATACTTTAACCAAAAATGAAATTTATCAAAAGTAAAATAAAAATATTTAAAAGAACAAAAAGGTTAAAAGATGAAAACAAAGCAAGAAGGGACATTTTTGCAGAAATTTCCTATTTAAGTCATAGTTTTGGAGAGATTATTGTGGCTAATTCAAGATGAATTTTGGAAAAATGGAGGAGGTTTGTGTTCCTAAGATGCCAATATAGAAAACACTATCTCAATTTAAGCACAAGAATTACAGAATGAGAGATACATGCACATCTTCACAGGCTAATTTTCAGATTGTGAAAAATGTTGTTTTACACATGTTTTTGCAGAGCCTATTGTGAACATCTGGAAATGAATTTTGGGAAACAAAGAGAGGTTTATCTTAGTAATACATTTATCTACAAAACATCCTTAACATATTACATATGAATTCTAGAATGATATATACAAAGGTATCATTGGACCCCAAGTTTGCAGAATTTCTCGAAAAAAATACACAAAGGAAGGAGACAGTTAGTGACTTGGATGCCTCATCATCAACTAAAAGTTGATATCAAATTCGAATTTCTCCACTTTTTCATCACCTATACATAAAAATTAGTGCCAATAATATTCATTTAGTTTTGAGTGTCCTTTTATTGAGTTCTATTTATGTAAAACAGTTTGAGATATTTGTAAACCAATCTTGATATTTTTTCAAAATATTTTAGTTTAGAATTTGTATAAATACTTCACTCTTTGAATTATTATTGTGGAATAAATTTCTGAAGATTTCTATAGTCATTTTTTATTGGACTTGAAGGCTTTTTTGTTTCAAATCTCGAGTAGCGGACTCGATTAGACCAATTAGCATCATATTTCAGGATTCATGTGATGAGCTATTGAAGTAAAGTATTTTCTACTTGTCATTGCTTATCTTATTTGTTTTATGCATCCATTATGTGTTCTAAATTTGAATGAATAAACAGGAGTATTACTTAAGGATTTGTTAAAATCCCCCTGTCTTTACTGTTTATCATTTATATGTTTTCTGCTGATTTCTAGAGTAGGGAACCCTTAATTGCTCCCTCTTTCGTTTGACCTCTGCCTAGTAGCTCTCTTTTCTGGATCAAATAACTATTAATTTCTCTTTATCCTGATCATATCACCTCAGCAAACAACCTTCCAAGATCTTCAAAGGGTTATCTATCTTGCCCTGAAAACATTTGACTTCTTGACCTTGATCCTAGTTCTGTCTGCTTGATTTTTTGACTCCTTAACCCAATGGATAAACAGATTTCCCACTATCCATCTCATTAAGTGATTTTTCCCACAAAATAAATCAAACCAAAACCCAATTGCACAATAATAACTAGCCTAATATTTTAAATCAAACAAAGTTAAAATTTATAGAGAGAGCGCTCTTTGAACCCTAGGAAGGCTAGATCCTAGAGTTTAAAAGTAGGTTTGTGGTTACCTCAGTGACTTCTTTCTTTAACCTTGAGAAATTACTGAGTGATAACATATTGGCGACCATACTGGGGAAACTAACATTTTCTTCATAAATATTTTACTGGTTCAGATCTGATCTATGATGGTGGACAGTGATCAGACACACAAAGGTTAAAATCATCCACCTAGCGACTCCAAATCAATTTCACAATCAAGACTCCACTGAAGGAATGAACCTGAAAGAAAAATATGAAAATATCAAGCTTTTAACTTGGATCTTAATCCAATACATCATGTTCTTTCTCATTAAGAAATTTTTGCAATGTATATTGTATTTTAAGGAAGATCTTAGACTAGTTTTTAATTATTTTCCTTTTAAGATTGTAAATACTAATTCTCCTAATCCCTTCAATCAATTTTCTTCTGAATCTCATGATGATAATTTTCCAATTAAGAAACCTCAAATAATCAAGACTGGTCTTACAATTCCTGTGTATATTCTTGTACCTTGTAAAGTTCCTGATAGATATAAGCCCCTCATTTTACCTCCTATACTCCATGATTTCCCTGATAACTATTACAAATTTCTTCCCAAGTTTGATGGAGAAAATAATAACATCACTACCCAAGAACATATTCAAGGTTTTGAGAATTATCTGGACCTATTTGAGATTGATGAGATGATGTTAAAATCATACTTTTTTTCTTTCTTTGCAAAATAGAGTAAAAATTTGGTTCAAGAATCTACCTATTGCAAGCATCTCAAATTTCCAGTAGTTTGTCAAACTTTTTCTTGACAGATGGATAATTAAAGTCAATCTTTTTTTGATCATAGAAGAATATAATCAGCTAAAAAGACATCCAAATGAAACAATACAACAATTTTATGACATATTTAATCAAGTTTATTATTCAATGCTAGAAAATATTATACCTCCTCATGATTCAACTCTCTTGTATTATCCAAGTTCCTTTGATCGAGAAATAGAATTTCAGTTAAGAGAAAGAGATCCAGAAATTCTTGTATATATGCAGAACATTGTTGTTGATGTAGAAGTTAATCTGCAAATTAGAAAGGAAAATTTGAAAGCAGAAGAAGAGAAGAAAAACATTGCAGAGATAAAACTCAACCTTTTGGTAAGAAAATTAGATGAAATCACACAGAATATCACTATGAAAGATGAATTTTTGTTCAAAATAACCATGAAGGAATAGAAGAGGTTGATAGCCATGAACAAATTACTACTAATTCCAATTAACATAGATCAGAAAATGGATTTACAAATCAATATGTGGAAGAGGAATCTATCGATTTAATGTGTATGTTTGATGACATTCCTTCATTTAATGATGTGCCCAACTATGGTCAATATGATGAAAATTATGTTCTCCAAATTCAAGCTAACTTTACAGAGAAATCAGAAGATAGTTTGGAGGATGAAGAAATGCAGTTTCAACAGATTGAAGATAGTAATCAGCTATTGCAAATCAGTTATGAGAGTAATGAAGAAAGAGAAGAAAATGTGGAAATAAGTAAAGATTCTTTACCTCTCTTTTTTCCTTCATTTCATTTCATTAGAGACAACTTTCATGCCATCAATAATCAACAGTCTTTAGGAATTGGGATTGGTAACAAGGAAGATAATGAAACCCTTGATCATGATATTTCAGTTTCACAATTACAGTTATCAAATTCCATTGAAACATCTGATCAAATAACACAGGAGGATTCACACTTGATTTGAATCATTTCATATTTTAAAGGAAATGTGGTATAACATCATTAAATAAAAGGATGAGCAACTTGTTGAAGTTTATGAAGTCCCATGGAATTCCATATCCAATAGATTGCAGCCATCCTCACAATTTTTTCATGATCCAATAGCAGATATGTTGGATAACGAATGCATTCAAAGCCTTTCTCCATTAACTAACTATGAGTTTCAAAATCAAGATGATAAAGGTTTCAACAGTCAAACATTACAATTAGTAGGAATATCATCACAAAACTTATCTGAAAGTTTGTAGGGAGATCGAGATGAAAATAACATTTTAGTTTCATGGCATGGAGGCCTTCTAGAACAGATGTACAGTTGTTTAGATCAGTTAAACATTAGTGTATATATCTTGGAAGATCCTTTTGAAAATTTTCTAGAGTCAACAAAGGTAATCAAGTATTTCCTTATCATCTCATTTTTTTGACAAGTTTTTAATATGTTGCATAGTTACAGTTTTTATAATCAACAAGCAAATGAAACAAAATCTATCAAAGTACATAATGCTTGAATGGTTGCATTGGTTATTTCATTTTACCTAACCAATAGTTGGACAACTGATTAGAGTAAATAGGTAGGATTTCAACTTATTTCAGTTTTTCAATTTTCAGCTAGTTTGAAATAATTCATTAAGATTTGAAGCTAAGGAAAAGGCCCTAAGATATCGATGATTTAATATTTTGGTTTGAAATTTGCAGCACCTTTAAGTCTCAAATCAGATTTCAATTTGCAAAAAAGGGTGTAAATTTCAGTTCACGAGTTTTAGTCATAGAGATTTTATAACAAAGAAAATGCATGTTTGGTATTGGCACAATGGATTAGGCTACTATTCGACGGTGTTCTTGGCATCTCACAAGGAGATTTCATCCCCATGTGAAGGCACTGTTAGGGTCCTATAAATATAGGATTCATAATTTTGAATTGACTCTGTTAAAATCTTGAAATATTGTACATACATTTTCCTTCTGCAAATGTATTCAAAAATTAAAAAATGAAAAGAGGGTATGTCCTAAAAGAAAAATCAAAGGAAAAAAATAGAAAAAGATCAAAATAATATTAAATATGAACCCCATCAAAAATAGATCATGAAAGTGTTGCAAGTTTAAATGCCACTACTTTAGTTTATTTTTGCAAATAATATTGTGTGCATCTTGTCCCAAATGCCACAATCCATGAGAGTCAAACAACTTAAACGTGATCTCTCATGCTTTAAATTTCATGTTTTAGATAGAGAATAAAGATATGTCAAACAGTTTAAACTTGAAAAATCAGTAGATAACTAGAGAATAGATAAGGATCTCAATAGTTTAATCTGAGCCCTTGGATGAAATAAGGTTAGACTTAGATAGTTTTATGCTTTGAAAAGAATGGATTTAGGATTGCAAGCGTAAATGCACCCATGAAAATGAAGTAAAAAATGTTAGAAATAATGATGGGTAGGTAGAAAGAAGTTGTGAAAGGCATATAACAAAGCATCATCAGGAAAAATTACTAATTTCCCCTCCCCCACAATGATTTAGTATTCTAAACCTTCAGTTAAAGAGGTTCAGATCATTTCTCTGACTTCTGTTGGGACCGGACCCAAGGCTCAATAACTAATTGGTCAAAAATATTGAATTCCCTAAATAAAACCCATTTCATTATCATATTTACCCTTTTCCAAAGTCATGAATCCCTTTTCCTAATTAAAAACACCTCTTTTTCTTAGTAAATGTAAAAACCCTACTTGACTAATTTCATCTCCATTCAAAAAACACTCAAAAAACTTATAAAATACATTTATCTTAAGTTTAAGTGTGAAAAACAATAATGGGACAAACTATGCTTATTTGTCTATCTTTACACCTTAATTAGTCTTAAATTATGTATTTTAATTCATTTCCTACATTAAACCTTAATTTCATATTACTTTCTAACTTATATTACTAAATTCCTAAATATACCCTTCCCATATATTAATAAATCCTTTATATTTAAATAACCCAAAAAACCCACTATTTTAAAGTTTTAACCTATGTTAAATATCCCACGTGATGAAATAATCTTGCCCATTATCCCATAGGTTTAAACATATCTTATAATGTAATCTTGCCCCCTATGGTTTTAAAACACTTGTTAAAATGTTTTATATTCCATATATATCATACTACGCCATTGGTTATTAACACTCGTTTAATGTTTTATTTTAAACATTATAACATTACCCCCACCAAATCAAATAAATATAAGGTTTTTACATCATAAATATAGATATTTACAACTTTCAAATCTATCTTGCCACATATTAAACTCCGGACACCACCTCTTACTGCCGCGCAACTCCAAAACTAAATCTTAGCCTTTCGCATCCTAATTCCCAAATCCAACAATTGCCATGGCATGTTGCATTTTAAATTGTGCAACTATCACACATTTTCAAACCACGTGAAATGGGTTGTTTTACCTCCTTTTCCCTCCTCCACGCGGCCAAGTCCTATTGGATCGCATTCGATCCAGTAATACCATATACCACCTATAATGTAGTCGATAACCGCTTGTGGTTTTTCACCTTTGAGAACTCAAAACCACCATTTGTTTTGATGTGACCGCCATTAATTGTGGACTATTTTTAGACCTAAAACATTCAATAAACTTCTAAAAATGTGCCATTAAACCATTTTCCTTCACTATTCGACTGTATTCTTCCTCTAGACTACGAAGAATGAAGCCTGTGCATTGTTTCAAAACCCAAAACCTGCAAAAACCCATATTTGCTATCAAAATATTTCAGAAAGCTTCCAGAAACCTTAGCAGCAACCCATAGATTTCTATTTCCTTGGATCCCATTTGCATCCCTTCAGACTTGGTTTTCAGTAATTATTTTTTTTATTTTTTTGCAGGTAATCGAACAAAACTTGGATAAAACAATCTAAATACTAGTTAAATATCTGTTTTACTCCAAGAAATCAGAAGGAAATAAATTCAAAGGATTTTCCTTAACGATTCTAGGAATCAGAGTTAAAGGACATTCATCCTATGAAACATCAAAGGGCATTTTAATGTAAAGATTAAAATAGGGCGTTCATAACAGTCAGGGTAAAAGGAAGAACTCACAGTAAAGGTTAAAACAAAGTTACAGAGAAGTCAAGGTAAAACAGTAAAAGTAAACATGGAAGCACTAATGGTTAAACAGAAATGAAAATACTTTCACCAAAAATGAAATTTATCAAAAGTAAAAGAAAAAAAAGTTAAAAGAACAAAAATGTTACAAGATGAAAACAGAGCAAGAAGGGACATTTTTGCAGAAATTTCCTCTTAAAGTCATAGTTGTGCAGAGATTATTTTGGCCAATTCAAGATGTATTTTGAAAAACTAGAGGAGGTTTATGTGCCTAGGATTCCAAGCTACAAAAATATATCTCACTCTATGCACAAGCATTACAGAGTGACAGATACATTCACATATTCACAGGCTAATTTTTAGATTGTGCAAAATTATGTTTTAAACCTATTTTGGAAGAGCCTATTGTGAACATCTAGAAATGAATTTTGGGAAACGGAGAGAGGTTTATCTTATTAATATATTTATATACAAAAATATCTTTCACTTTTTACATATCTATTCTGGAATGTGATATAAAAAGGTATAATTGGACCCCAAGTTTGCAGAATTTCTGGAACAAAATACACAAAGGAAGGAGACAGTTAGTGACTTGGATGCCTCATCATCAACTAAGAGTTGATATCAAATTCGAATTTATCCTCTTTTTCATCAATTATCCATAAAAAATAGTTCCTAATAGATTCATTTAGTTTTGAGTGTCCTTTTATTGAGTTCTATTTATGTAAAACAGTTTGAGGTATTTGTAAGCCAATCTTGATATTTTTTCAAGATATTTTAGTTTAGAATTTGTATAAATACTTCACCCTTTGAAGTATTATTGTGGAATAAATTGTTGAATATTTCTCTAGTCATTTTTTATTGGACTTGAATGCTTTTGTGTTTCAAATCTCGAGTAGCAGACTGGACCAAACCAATTAGCATCATATTTCAGGATTCATGTGATGAGCTATTGAAGTAAAGTATTTTATGCTTGTCATTGTTTATCTTCTTTGTTTCATGCATCCATTATGTGTTATGAATTTGAATGAATAAAAAGGAGTATTACTTCAGGATTTTTTAAAAGCACCCTGTCTTTACTATTTATCATTTCTATGTTTTCCGCTAATTTCCGGAGAAGGGAACCCTTAATTGCTCCCTCTTTCGTTTGACCTCTGCCTACTACTTCTCTTTTCTGGATAAAAGAACCCTTCATTTCTCTTTATCCTGATCATATCACCTCACCAAAAAACCTTCCAAGATCTTCAAAGGGTTATCTATCTTGCCCTGAAAATATTTGACTTCTTGATCCTTATCCTAGTTCTGTCTGCTTGATTTTTTGACTCCTTAGCCCAATGGACAAATAGATTTCCCACTATCCATCTCATTAAGTGATTTTTCCCACCAAAACAATCAAACCAAAACCCAATTGTACAATCATAACTAGCCTAATATTTTATAAATCAAACAAAGTTAAAATTTATATAAAGAGCCCTCTCTGAGCTCTAGTAAGGCTAGATCCTAGAGTTTAAAAGTAGGTCTGTGGTAACCTCGGTGAGTTATTTCTTTAACCTTGAGAAATTACTGAGTGATAACAGCATGAACACATGAGACATAAGATATTTGGTGGAAAACCCTTCACCGAGAAAAAAACCACCCCTGTTGTTGTTGCTCTACTCTGAATTTCTATTAGTCAAGCAATTTGTATTTTAGATAGCTAGCTAACTCTGATCAACTTGGAGAATTGACCTCATATAAAATAGTCCAACGTCGATCAACCATGAGACTTGATCATACTAATCAAATTGGAATAGTATGTTCTCCATTTATCTACGAACTACCATCCGTTGAAATCCACCATGATTAATCGATCCTCTCCAAAATATGATTGGACTATCCAACTACCATTGGATTGAGAAATTGTTCCTTTCGCTGAAAATTTGCAACCACTACTCCACTCTCATGAAGTCACTGCTCCTCTGCACTATGTGGACCTCCTTTCATATATTTTCATATTGGATCCCAATACTTTCTTCTCAATAAGAATTCAGCTCTACAAGCATGCTCTCAACAACAATATATCATCATCAAATAAAATATAAACACCACAAAAATATTCTCTACAAAATAGAAAAATAGTGGGCACATCAAATATGGAATACCATCACCAATCATGATATCAAACCCTCACATCAAAATATAACTTTTGCATACTAAAACTAGCAACATACAACATGATGGCTATGTGGAAAATCCAACAACAACTCCTACAGAACAAATGTGAGAATCACCAACAAAATATACTCCAACAGCATAAAAAAATTTCTCCAAAACAATTTCTACTACAACACCTTCCAAAATTATCTATTCTAAAACATGCTTCAATTATGCTCACTATGCAACCATTAACACTCAAACATTGAACCAAGTATCCCCACACCTTGGCATGGAATCTATTTCCTCAATCTGTCCTTCAATCCTTCACTCACACACTATACCAACCAACAACCAACTCCAAAATCATGAATATAAAATGTGTAGGGAGAAATTGAGCTTAGGCCTATGATAAAGGGTGCAAAAATTTGACCAAATCAATCCACTAATACCACTACTTGTGAACTAAATGATTTCACATCATTAGAGTACATTTTCAAACCATTCTCAACCATTACAACTTATTCTGGAAGTCTTTGGGAATTTCCATGCCAATTTTCATCTGGTACGCGCGTGGAATGTAGAGGGATTTTTGTGAAAAATATTTATCGCATTCACAACACTAGCTAAACTCAACTAGTCTAACACACACTTCTACTTCCTAGCAACTGAATCTTTTCATTTGCACGTATAAGCCTACGTGGGAACGACTAGGGAATAGAATGAAGAAAAAAATAAAGCCTTCAACTTAGAACCTATTCCATTTGTTGGATGCTCTTCTTTAGCTCGTGTACATAACTCAAAACCTCTAACACAACCTCTGACATGTCTGTAAGTGTATCAAATATGTATCTCAAGTGTCACTACCAAGTTGACCTAAAATTCCAAAAAACAAGGTTGGATAGAGTCCCAACAAGTCTTCCACTGTCCAAAAAACATCTCCACAAGTTGAAACACCTCTGACATACTTTCAATATTTTGTAGCACATTCCCATAATAAAACATAAGGCCATCACACTGCAACAAGTCATCTTCATGATCATAAGCATGAAGACCTAGATGAAGACCTAGTTTCCAACTCAACTAGTGTGTCAATCACACTACAAGGAAAATACCCTCTAGCAGATGTTTTTGAGGAACCCCTTATAAAAATACCCCAAACATCCATTTGTAGCAGAGGTTACTAGATGAATTTGGTGGGTGGAGGTTTTTGCAAATGTTTTTCTTCTGGTGCATTTTTCATCCTAAATCGCACCAGTGTGTTCAACTAGAGACAACACTGGTGCACAAAAAAAATTGGCACACCGAGACACCATGCGCTTGATACAAACTTTCTCGGTGCATCTTATTACTGTATCACACTGGTGATTTACAAATATAACGCACCGATGTGTCCTAAAACCCCACGCCAAAACTGAAACAGCTCGGTGTGCTTTTAAGAAACCACACAAGTTCTCCTATAAAACCTGCGCACCAGAATAGGGTTAAATAAAAAAAATTACGACCAAAAATCCCCATTTGTCACTTTTCAATGCTCCATAGCTCTCAACCACTAGTGCAAATTTACCTTGTGTGAGGCGCTATGCCATCGGTGCTCCCATTGCATGCACTGCTATTGTCCATTGCCCACCATCTCGATTTTGAATTTTCCAAAATGGTGGAAAATTTTAGTTTTGAAAATTCCATAGCCAATATGCCTCCTCGATAGCCAAATGTACAAGGATTTCCCTTGTGTTTCCATAATTAAAATTTTTAGAAGATTAGTTTTGTAAAATAGCTTAAAATTCACCTTCTTTTAAAAAAAATAAAAAAATCCCGCACAGTGTGCTTGAGCCGTTTGGCTTGCACCAGTTTGCACTGCTTCCTGTAAATTTATAGGCTGCACTATGAATAGAGCTAACAGTATCCACACCGGTTTCGGGGTGGTGCCGAAACAAAGCACCGTGATTTTTTTTAAATTTAAAAAAGTGTGGTGCGTTCGGTTACCAGACCGCACCATTGACCCTGTCGAATATGGGAATAGGGTGCATTGATAGAATTATCTGCCCTGGGGTAGGTAATTTTCGTTATTAAGAAAAAGGCACATTCGTGAGGGGCGAAAAATGGCCGACTATAAGCCTTATCGGTGAGGGTCAGAAAGAGCCTTCTGTCACCAAAAACTCGAACTTCACCAAAGGTGGCGTCGCCGAAAGTATGTGTGTTGTGGTGATACGTTCAAGGTCCGTCACCAATAATGATTTATAGTGACGAATAGTGACCGTCACCATCTTCATGAGCAATGGTGACCCGACAATAGCCTTCGTCACCAAAAACTGAACGTCACCAAAGGTGGCGTCGCCGAAAGTATAGGTGTTGTGGTGACATTCAAGGTCCGTCACTAATAATGATTTATAGTGACGGATAGTGACCGTCACCATTTCATATGAGCAATGGTGACGGACAATAGCCTCCGTCACCAAAAAATTGAACGTCACCAAAGGGGGCGTCGCCGAAACTATTTAGGGTGAAAATGTGAAGCTGGATTACACTTTTTGCCCTTTTTTGAGAAACAATTTTCATTTTTTCGGTTCTTCAACTTTCTGCAAACTATAACAATTTTTCTGTGTAGAATTTCATTTTGCGATAACAATAAAAGTTGTGAGAAATTTTGTTGGCTTTCTATTACTTATTTTTTGAAATTTTTTTATGCAGATTTGATATGTCAACTTAGCGTTTTTTTGAGTGTCTGTTTCTTAACAATCAAAGGATTCATAAGAAGTCATGTTATGACGCAATGTTGTATTCATTGAAAATTTGTGTTTTTGAAAAAACAAAATGTGTTACAACAATCCAGACAGAGTCTAATTTGTTTTCGTCATATTTACAAAGCCACGTATTTTATACATCATAATTACTAGAATTTTTTGAACTGGTCCAGAATACTTAAACTCATAAGATTTTGATATGTTTCATGGCCGCAAGAAATTTCTTAACATATAAGTTATAAACTAAAAATCTAAAAGCTACCCATTAGAGACGACGGACCAATGTAATGCCCCATAATTTTTTTAATTTTTTTTACAATGTATTTTGGGAGATACAAAATTTTGATTTCACTGAATCACAATGACCCTCAGAAATTGTTTGCACCCATTTTAAAAAAAAAATAATTAAAATTATTAAATGTTTATGAAATTCCATAAAATTTATATTTCTTGAAAGTAGATTCAATTCTGAAAATGCTTGTCTTGGTTCCAACAGTTAATTAACAACCTTTCATGGAGTTTAATCAGTCCAAAGTTGCAGAACCGTATTCAGAGCCTAGTTTTTGCGTAATTGATGACGCATTAGTTTGACCGAAATTTTAGTAAAGTTCGGCCGAACTATGTTTTCCGCTTAAGACCCGTTAAATCTAACGTCTTAATAGTTTGGCCGAACTTTTTATCAAAAGTTCGGTCGAACTATTGTATAACTCTCCGTCGGCTGGAGAGTTTTGCGGAGCCCCCTACTAAAACACATTTCACGTCAATATAAATTGGTGCGAAATGATTCACAATTTTCGCACATTTCGCACACTTCTCATTTTACAAAGATCTTGTTTTGAGTTCAAAAACTTTTCTTCAAAGTTTGGATTTAAGAGCATTTCTTGGTTGATTTTACAATTTTGGGTTTAAAGAATTTTTTTGGAGGAAATTTCTTAGAGGCGGCGTGATTTTGGCGAAAATTGTAAAAAATTTCTTGGACGTACATTCAAAAGACATTTCTTGGATGGTATGTACGTGTTTTGAGTTGAAGTAAATATTTTGAGCTTCGTTTCATTTTTATAAGACATTTTTCTCTCGAATTCTTTAAAGTAAGTGTTTTGGATTGGAATTATTGTCTAATTTTTTGAAGGAAATTTTTTGAACGTCATACCCTATTATCATGGGAAATCGAAGAACTTGTGCGAGAAAATATGATCGAAAAAGAGACCCTGAGGCACGTAGAGAAGACACTAGACAATCTCGCAAAAGAAAGTTAGAAGCCCTCTCAAATATTGAAGAGGAAAATCAACCTCAAGCAGAAATTGAAGCAGGTATGTAAATGTAAATATTATGATCTATTGATATATATTTAAAATTTTCGTAATGTAAAATGTGAAGCTTAATTTTTATTTGATGAACTAGTTTGAAAATATTTTGTTTAATGTAAACAAAGTGAGATATTCCTTCTCTCAAAATATTGAAGAAGAAAATCAACTCTCAGAAATTGAAGTTGTGTATAAATGTAAATATTATGATCTATTGATATATTTTTAAAAATTTTTCCAATGTAAAATGTGAAGCTTAATTTTTATTTGAGGAACTAGTTTTAAAAATATTTTGTTTAATGTAAACAGACAAAGATACTCCTCAAAATATTGAAGAAGAAAATCAACCTCAAGTAGAAATTGAAGCGGGTATGTAAATGTAAATATTATGATCTATTGATATATTTAAATTTTTCCTAATATTTATTGAAATATTTATTAATTTAGTGATTTATTGAATATGTACTTATTTTTCGAATATGTACAGATGAAATCACTATCGATAATGAGATGTTAGAAAATGTTAACATTCACACATATGGAGATAAAAACCCTGACCATGTTATACGATATCGTGTCAACCGCATTTTTGAAAAGTATTTCTTAAATGAGCGAGTGACAGTGCAGGCTCAAATGTTGAAAGGTCTCCTATCATCAAGGAAATTAAAAGAAGCGACAACACTATTGGGTATTAGAAAATCAACCAAAGATATAAAAATGAAGGAAGAGGTGATAAAAAATATGAGTAGTGCTATAAAGTCAATTAAGAGATCTAGAGATAAAGATGTTTCAAATGTACGTAGAAGAATACAGATGGCAATGGTTTCACCAAGTACTCAAGAGAATCGTTTGATAACATCTATGGCACGAGCACTGGGAACCCCGCGAAAAACTCTGCACAAACATTGAAAATTTCAACTGCAAATAGATGTAAATGATGAACTCGCTTGTTGGAGAGCTATTTGTAGGCAACCATACAAAGTATAGACTTGGAGAAAAATGTGTTAGAAAATATATGAATATTGGAAGAACACCTCTTTCACCAACTCGCAAGACATGTGATGCTAAGAAGAATAGCAATTTTAAATCAAGCATTTAAGAATCATGAAAACCTCTTGGAAACCACTCAACATAGAGTTGTTCAACAAGTTCAAAGAAGAGCATCGTGAAATTCATGTTTCAATCAGTGCTTTTGCTCAACAAAAACCATGGTATGTAAAACCTATCACTGTACGTGACACTTGTTTTTGCCGTTATCATGTGGAATTTTAGTTATATTATGACACATTCCTTGATTTTGGTAGAAAATTTTGGAAGGATTCACCTCCTCCTTCCACTATCCATGATTTCATATCTCAAATTCTGTGAAAGAGATGCATGAACTATTTTACAAAAAGGGTGTAAGAAAATAAAAGGGTGGTAAAAGTAATGCATGATTGTGGAAATTTGACTAAATTTCAAAACAAATATTTATTATTATAAATGATCAATCATTGTCCAACGATGAAAGAAATGGAAGAGATATGGAATATATTATCCGTTTATCATTCAAGAAAAAATATTGTTAAATCGAATTACGAGAAGACGAAATTTTTCTGATAGACTTTTTGAGAAAGTTTGAAGCAGAAATTTACAAATACACCAAGCATTCCCATAGAGCTTGATGGCAAGACTTGCAATTCAAAAATTCTCGTGAAGTTTTTCCACCAGGGACCATTTTGTCAGTGATTGATTTTGCAGAAAACTACACATTTGTTCCACAAAAAGAAATTCAGAGTGAATACTATCACTCTGACCAAGTCTCCATGCTCGTCCATAT
Source organism: Pinus albicaulis (assembly GCA_034641835.2). Taxonomy (NCBI): domain Eukaryota; kingdom Viridiplantae; phylum Streptophyta; class Pinopsida; order Pinales; family Pinaceae; genus Pinus; species Pinus albicaulis. Next base: position 1,105,132,845 of record CM076584.1, read on the forward strand.
TCTATATAGACATGCTGAACAAAATGTCTATCATATAGAAAGCACGAGTGAAAATCGACATATCATTAAAGAATATCACTTTTATATCAGTGACGATCGTACACATGATACATGTTTTGTACAACATTGTTTTGGAAAAATTTATGATTCATTGAAAATCGTGGAATAACATTCAATGAACATTGGATATGGTCAGACGGATGCGCAGGTCAATTCAAATCTGCACGATCATTCTTTTGGTTGTGTTGTCTTCATAAGAAAACATGCATTAAACATTGTTGGAATTTCTTTGAGACTGGCCATGCAAAAGGAGAACATGACGGTGCAGGAGCATGCATAAAATGAGTACTTCGAAGATATCAAATGAACCACTCTGCACGTCGACTTGTGAACACTGAAGAAGTTGTTCAATGGTGCATCGCTGCTCTAAGCCATGAGAAAAACCCATCAAGAGAAGTGCGAAGGTACATTCAATTTAATTTATATTGGAAATCTAATTTTAAACATTGTACATTTATCATGCAATGATTATTTTTAATTGCATTTTGATATCATATTTACAAATTCTTTTTCTAATTTTCCATATAAAGGTTTTTCTGGCATATTGGAATCGGAGACGTAGATAGATCAATTGGAAATGACGTTGAAACAATAAAAGGGACTCGAAAATTGCATTCAATTCAAACAAAGTTGTTCAGAAATGTGTTTGCATTGGATAAAAGAAAATATTCTTGTTTTTGTGATGTTTGCATAGACAACACAAAATCCAATGACGTTTGTGAAAACAAAATGTATGTGAACGATTGGAAACATACAGAGCTAAATACAAAGGGCAAAATGTCTGTTGCAATGTTTGAAGAAATGCAATAAGAGGAAACTACAATATTATCCGATGGTGATCGAGTTTCTGATCTTGTTAGAGAAGGTAACATTTGAATTACTTTCTAATGATTTAAAGATCTAGAAATAAATTTAAATATGCATAATTAAATGTTAAATTTATTTTATTGTGCAGGAGATGTTTTTGCTGTAATTGCACCTATTGAAAATGATGAAAATGTGAAGTATTATTTGATGCGTTGCACTGAACGAAAAATGAAATTATTACAAGACTATAATGATCACGGATTTCAGTATGACAAAGGGTCTATTATACTGAAAGGTTATTTTTTCAAACAAACTCGTGAAAGGGGAGACTTTGTTTACTTCGAAGACTATGAACCTGATTCCATAAGTTGTCAATATAGTCACTTGGTGTGTGCAGCACGCATAAAGTTGATAGAAGTTCAATCAAAGAAAAAATCAAAAATTAAGAAATGGAAAATGTAAAAATCCGATCATGAACGGATTATTGAGGATGGAATTCCATTAGAATTTTTTTGAGTGAAGTGTCCAACAATTTATTATCTTTGGATTAAATATGTTTTAGAACTTCCAGTACTCAACTAAAAATTGAGCTGCTTATGTTATTTGTGGTTTGCACATGTTACAAATTGTTTGGGTACAAGCACGTACTCTAGTATCAACTGAAAGTAGTTTTTCTATACATGTGCATTGATGAAAAATGTTATATGTATTGGATATATATATTCTAGAATGAAATTAATTTTTCTTGTATATTAATTGTTCTTGTATATGTTTTCCGACCGTATGGTACAAATTATTTCACTTTATTTTGTAAGGTCAGATTCGTTCCCCATATGGCCTAGCCTCCAAGGGACGAGATAACAAGTGGTTGTCCCCACTTGCCCGAATCTCAGCTTTTAAGTACAATTTTACTGTTTATGGCAGGAATATTACATGATGTCCTAGCTAAGGATAGATTCTCTTTGTTTCAAGTTTCTGGTAAAAGTTGTCACCGAATGACCTACTAGGATATTATAAATACTAGCTTTGTAAAATCATTTGGCATTCAGAAAAATTCGAAAGTCTTAGACTGTCAATCAATTTAAAGTAGCATTCACCCTAGGGAGTGTAAAATATTCAATGTAGGTTGGTGACAATGCTCACTCCTAGCTTGAAGCAGCTCCAATGACCAATTCTTTAATGAATTCCAATGCAGTAGACCAAAGTTGGTGACCCACTTGATTTTTCACCCAAGAAATTCCAAGGTACTCTTCTTACCTTTGGCCCCCAAAGCTACAATGGAATTATAGGAAGGTGAAGAAATTTTTTTTCACTGATAGGAATTTGGTCACATCCCTTATCTCCCCTTATCAAAAAGTTCCTATCTACTACATTATCCAGTATGTACTCAAGATCACTATTTCGTAATTAGAATATCACAATATCATAAGTTCTCACAAAAATACTTGGAATGCCATTACGACACTCATCTAACAATGGGGAGCTCAAAACCTAGAAAGCTCCTCGTCCCCTTAATAATAATGTGTTTAATTTAGTCTTTTAGGTGAGGATTAAGTGTGAATCTTGTTTTCACATACAAAAATAATTAATTGTTTAATTCCATAAATTTGATTATTCACCAAAATACATGTCATATCCACTATTTGTCTCTCCTACAAATTCCCATTATTTTATTAAAATATATGATTTTATCTCACCCAACTATCATATGTTCCTAAATTTACTCCTAATTGTTCCCTATGCCCTAAATCTACTCCTAATTGTTCCCTATGCTGCTTTTCCCTTACTTATTTTTAGAAAGTTATTTTCCTAGATCCATCATAACTATGGATCTATCAAGTGCTGAGAGGGATCAAATATCTAGAGGTGCAAACCTCTTTTTTTAGTGCAAAACTTGAGGAAAGGTTTGCACCTCGAGAGATTTGATCCCTCTCGGCGCTTGATAGATCCGTAGTTAAGATGGATCTAAGTTGGTTTCAGTTGTGTGCAACCAAGGAAAAACTATCAATAATATGAGAAACATATGATTAATTTTATCAATAATATGTAAATACATCTAATATTAATATAGCCATTTTAAATATGCTAAATATGTTTGAGATTTATCAAGTCATTTTAATTTTAAATTTTCTTAGTTACCTCAATTTGTTGAGATGATAAATATTGTAGAATAACTTTAATAATGGAAAATGATCAAATAAAAATTTTGAATGCAAAGTGACAATGTAATAATATTGAATGATAGAATGTGAATAATTAGAATGTAATCAATTACAAATAGCATTTATTGTGATCAATCTTAAACTATTTTCTTCTTCTATTCTTATTGTCACCCTTATTAGTTTTATCATCTTTCCGTATCGATTATATTAAAAAGAAAGTAAAAATCATAAATCATAAACCATTTAAATATTTAGCTCGAACTCTTGTAGTAAACACCATACCTCAAGTCTCTCTTGCTCTCCAATATTATTAGGTTTAATTATTATAACACAAAAATCGTTCTACATTGTCAATAATTTTTTGCGCTTACATTGAAATCAATGAACACTATTAATCCAATGACTTTACAAGTAATGTACCATCATACATGCAATTATATCAAATCAGAAATCAACATATACAATGAAATCAATGGGTATTGTCTTGTTACAAGTAACATTTCAATTTACCACATGTGCAAATGTAGGTTGAAACCATCCAAAACTTTAAGTTTTAAAACCCTTTTGATTATATATTGTGCAACATTAAAACATTAAACATTTAAAGTTCATTAAATATCACATGCAAAATGTATTGAAACCATCCAAAACTTGAGTTTTAAAAACTTCACATGCCATGCCAATTATAATTCAACTATCCAACAAAAACATTTAACATTAAATATCACATGCCATATGTATTCAAATGACAACATTACTTCACATTCACATGCCAAAAGTACTAAAACCATCCAAAAATTAAATAAAACAAATTATATAATAACAATGTAATAAAATATGTCCAAAATTGTAAATCTCACTTGAGTATCAAACTGTATCAAGTTTAACAAATTTTAAAACCATCTAAATTTTAAAATCAAATTTACTGTAAATGATGTCCATCAAATGGAGGATCTAGCGTCTGGGTCTCAGTCCGCGCCCTATCCTGTGAATAGGAAACCTACATACACAATGCACATGTACTTGAACATTAAAATTTGAATTTTTAAAAATGAATGAGAATATATATATCTAGAACTTCATGTAAAAAACAAAATATAACAAAAAAATCATTCAATACCTCGTAAGGTTCCCTCTCCATTTGATGAACAAGTTCTCCCATACGAACATCTGCAGTGGTAAACTATACAATATACATGTACAGTTAAATATATATATATAATTTATATAAATTAAAAACTTTCAAATGAAAATGCACGTGTACATATATAAACTTATTTTCAATAATATTAAAAAAAGGAACTAAAGACAACTTGTTGAAATGCTGTGGATGTTCCTATCTCCGTTGCTAGAGTCCCCGGATTAAAGAAATCTTCTATAGGAACCTAAATTCAAAAAATTTTAAATAACTCAATATATATATATATATATATATATATATATATATATCTCAATTTTTAATGGAACTTTTTGAGGTAGAATATATATATATAACTTTTAAACATAAATTTTAAACTTGTGAAAAATTGTCCATACTTGTGGCTCATCTCCCAAGGAAGTAGAAGGTACATCTCCCAAGGAAGAAGAAGGTACCGCCATCCCAAAAACATTAGACAGAATCGATACTTGTTAAAACATTTTATCAAATTATATATATACATACATGTAAATGTGTGGAAACAATTATTTATTTTAGAGTCACTTAAAAAACACTAACATTTGCCAACATATCATGATGGTCAGACCCATCTGCATCGTTTGAACCAGAGGTCCCGAACGTGATATTAACATTTTCGTCACGCATCATGCCTGAGAACTGCAAATGGTGTTTTAACATATAATCATACATTTTTGTTAGATTAATGTACACATACAAATAAATGTATACATGTACATACACATGTATTTATTACAAATTGCACACATGTATATGTATGTTAAAATAATTTCAAACCCTAAGGTCACTAACACATACCGTTCTGGTGCCCTCTTCCTCATGAAAAATTAGGTCTTGCAAACCATTGCGACAATTTATTGCATATGTTCGGAGATCTTCAACATTCATGTTGTAAATATCCTCATCTGTACAATAAACAAAATTGGCACGTGCATTTTCACGTGCTCTTTGTCGATTTAAACAAATATCGACTCCACTCAATCCGCTATGAACATTGTCGATCATAACATCTCTTGCTTCACGACTTATTTGAGAAGTTGCATCCATCTCTGATCGCAGGGTTTCGACTCGAAACGGTCGACTCACCAATGGCGGCTCAGGGCGAGGCAACTCCACATCTCGCTTAGCGCCCTTACGTTGATATAATCGACCTCTCCCCAGGCCAAAAAATTCTAAAGGAAGGTCATTGTAGTCGGGTTTCATACCCAAAAAAATTCTGCATAAAACATTTGTGCAAAATAAACAAGAACCTCATCGTTCCATGGAAGCCTTCCAAAGGCCGCAATATGTTGATCATACAAATAACCAGCTTTGTCTGGGTGCTTGAAATACTGCACCTTGAACATTTTTATTTTTGGCCCTTCCTTATAATTAAACATTGACTTGGCCTCTGCTCTTGTAACTTTTTGTTTTATGTCCTGCCATTTATCGGGACCTATCACTGTTTCTTTTCTCTTTCTCATCAGTTCTACAAACGAATCAGTCGTTGGCCCCAAATTTCTGTACACCTTTACCATTTCACCCAATGAATGTGAAACTATTTCAAGGCTTTGTCTACTCTCAGTAGGTAGAGACAAAGCCATGAGATCTCTTTGCAATTTTGCATGAAGGCTTTCACACCTTTGTAAGGTGCATTCCACCATGTTGGTTTCCCATGGTATATCAGTAATCTCAGCCGGATAAGTTGTGCTGGGTTGACAGCCTTCTTCTTGAATGTAGCACGCTGCCCTGTGTCTATTTTGACCACTGGCTCGAACATTTTCAGCCTCTGCATCAATATATATAAAATTTCGTATATTAGAAAAAACACGTGTAAAAAAATTTGTACAAATTTAATGAAAAAATATTGAAATTGATGGCAACCTTGATGTTGTTGGTTAACATCTTCTCCAACATGACCCTCCTAAGAACCAAACCCAGAATGACGCTGCTCAGAACCAGACCCACAGTAACCCTGTTGAGAACCAGCATCCGTTGATTGGCCTTCGGGGGAATAAATATCACCCCCTTCCCGCAACCTGCTACCACTCATACCTCGACCGGTTGAACCTTGGCCACACTCCATGGATGGAGTAGAAACCCTTCTCCTCTTGCCTCCTAAAAATTAAAATATGAAACTTATTAACAACTAATTTAACTCACAAAGTTAATAAAAAATCAATTCCATATGTACACACATGTATGGAGATTTAAGATTATATTTAAATACCGTGAACATACCCCAATCCCTGAACCTCCATATGGGATTCGGCTGATCTTCGTCGTTCATCCTCCATGATATATATCTATTGGTCTACATTTACACAAAATAGATTTCAAAAAATCAATTTGTAATTTAGTGTACACAAATTATGTAGAACACAACTTTCAAAGCAATAATTGATCATGTGTGAAACTAAATTTAATCGAAAAAAGATATTATAAAAATGATAAGTTCACCAAATTGCGCTTTACATGGTGGGAGCACACTTGGTATAAAATTTACTACTTATACACTTTAGTTTGTGGAAGAAATGACACATGTACATAGTTTACCTTCAAGTTGTTGTGTTTTACGGATATTAAAATGAAGAACTTCTATTTAGATCCATTCCAGAGATTGACTGTAGGGGCATTTACTAGATATGTCACCTTTTATAAAAGATGAGATCCAGAGGCTACCTGGCCCTTTACAGACTCTGCCTATAGAACTTGTAGAAGTAAACACTAGAGGCATTAACAATATCAAATAACGTTTTCATGCTCAGACATGGGAATGTGTCTCTTTCCCTACGCAAAAAAATAGTTCAAGGTAGTTAATATTCATAGACATGTCATCAAGAAAGTCAATGTGATCATCCCCAACTTACTTTTTATGAAATTAGGCTTGGAATCCTCTACAACCTGGTGGATGGAGTTGAATGGGAACTAGGTTGAAAGGCCTTTAAGAAATACATGCTAGTGAATAACACTTACTAGGTTATGCCAACAAATAAAGTGGGAGAAATGTTTTCTCCTCGAGGTTGTCCAATTGGGTGTGTAATACCAACTTCACACATTTCCTCATAGGTTTCTCTCTTAGTTTACAAATGTCTTCCACCTTATTAGTTATATATTTTTCAATTTCCCAAGGATTCCTTGATTTTTTTCTCCTACCATCTCCCTCTCTCACTCCCAAAATTATTGTCATCAAACATGCCCCATTGAGGATCTAGAGCAATGTTTGCACCATACTTAGAACTGTCATTGCTGCTAATTGAAATTGGAGTCATGTATACTATATTGCTTGCTTAAGTGGCTCTTACTTGAACAATATCCTAAGATGAGTTTGACATGATGGTCATATGAGGTTGGAAGCTACTTAGTGTAATTTTCCTTAAATCTTCAAAAAAACAGAGCAAAAATGTCATTTTCGATCATTTTTTATTAGCTTCTGCATACAGCAAATGTTATCACAATTGCAACACAATTTTTGATGAAAATGTGCTATGAAAGTAAAGGGTTAAAGGCAACCATGTACAAGGCATAGTTAATACAAGGCATAGTTGAGCCAAATGTTGTTGAGGAAGGGCCTAATTATTTGGGTCTTGGTTATGGAAAACATGGAGAATGCTCCAAAGCCAAGGAGGCACATGAAGCTATTCCAAGAAGGAATTTTATTTCGTGTTCATTACCTCAAGCTTGTGAAGTTTGTGTTCATGATGACTGGAAAAGTTTGACAGGGTCACTTTGCAAGAAGATGTTAATAAACATGTAGCTAATGAGAATGTAAAAGAAGAGGATGTTGAAAGCTCTATCTAGTCATTGAATTCATTGCTAGTATTCAGAGGAGAGCCACTACCTCATCAAATTCACCTCCTCAAGAAGGCGACAATGGTGAATGTTCAAGGTATAAATTTGCCTTTAATCAAATTGCTTTCGATTATGATAAACATGGTAAATATTCACATAATATATATAAAAGAACTTGCACATGTTCCTTTTGTGGTTTGAATAATCATAATGTTTATAGATGTTGGAAGAAGATATCCATACACATTGAAACTTTCTAAATAAATGAGGAAAAAAGTCAAAGGCCCATTGGACAAGGAAAATGATGTTGAAAATAAGATGCAATTGTTTATTACTCATTTCCATAAGAAAGGTCACCTTGTGGACAAGTGTTGGACTTTGTATCCAACAAGTCATCCACAACATTTGAAGAAGGTGGAAAGAGATAACAACAAGAATGGAAAAGAGGATTCCATAATCGATGAGGGTCAAGATGATTCACATGATGAAGTGCAGCTAAAAGATGTGCCATTGAAATGGTTTGCTAACAGATGGTTAGATTTCTTATCTAATTAAGGCCTTGCATGTATTTTGATGTTTCATGAATTTCTTTGCAAATTAAAAGTATAGTGCACGTTGCATGAAGCAATATGTTGAAAGTAGAGTTACGTTGACACACTTAAATGCAACAAATATAGAAATTTGTACCTGAGCTCTACTATTTGACTTGAGATTCAGTTGTTTGAAGAGGCATGTTTTGTCAATTTATGTTTGGTTGATGGTTTTGTACACCAATATGTAAGAGTACATGGAGATATTCACATGACGTGAATTTTTTTTCTTTGAAGGAGAAAAATGATATGTCAGCAAGCTATGTTTCTTGCATGATGTGTTTTCAGTTTGATGGTTTTCTTTGTGACAAGACGTCACAAGATTTTGGGAAGGTCCACTCTTGAGCGAGAGCCTCATGATTACAACCTAATCATGAGAATCAAATGGGAGTGCATCCTTATTTTGAAAAATTATAGGATTCTGAGCTACCTAGGACTCAAACCATTATTTTCAAATTTGAAATATCATGGTGTGTTGTTTCAATGCCTGAATCCACAACCCTAACATAAATTTTTTTATTCCTTTTTTGCAGGATTTAGTTGGTTATATTAAAATTCAGTTGAATTTAAAATTATTGGCTTAGTGGCATGAACCAAACATATTGTACATATTAAATGAGGAATTTCACTCTCCCAATCATTTCTAAATCACCCATATCACCAAGAAAACATGTTTTAAAAGAACATACTTTGGTATGGGAAAGACCTTAGGTTTAAAATATTATAAGAAGGTTTTTGATATGGTTGAGAGAATGTGGAAAATAGAATCCATATAAACAAATTATTTTTCAAAACGTATTACTTTCAAAGTATCAACAAGGAACATTTACAAGGGTGTTCAATGAATTAATGCTATTTATTTAAATTCCATTATGTATTTCTTACTCATAATTTTAACAAATTATTAAATAATGATCTAGATTGGATAATTATATTATTTGTCATATATTTTGATGCTTATAGAGTGAAAAAACTGTAAGAATCAACTTGTAGGGTCATTTTAATGGTGGGTGGAGAATTGGGGTCTAAAACCTTTTGTAATTATTTTGAGTCATTAAATGACATTTTTAGGGGTCAAACGATTATCCCTTGTGCCGAAATCTTAACCATTATTCTACACTTAAAGACATATCCAATGGTGCAAGAAAAACATCAAACGAAGTTCATTCAAAATTTATGCCTTTAGTAAGTTGACCTATCATGTTGACCACCATGGTACAAGATAATGACATTTTAGCCCCATTACTCATGCATGGCAAGCTACCTACATGTGGAATTTTAAGAAGACTCTAAAAGGTCTACAATCACAAACCTCGTTAATGGTTGACATAGTCAAATCTTACACCTAGTTGGCTATCACACTATGTTAAATACTTGGCCACTAAGAGGAATAAGAGTTCCATTTTGTGTTATTGTATTTTGTTCCATAGTTGAAAATACAACTAGTCCATGTGAAGTTAGAGAGAAAAATGTACGAAGTTAAGTTTTTATAGCAACCTTACACGCTAAAAGTCTTAGCTAACTCTAGAGAGATTACCTTTTTCTTTGTACTCACATATTTTCCATACCAGAAAAGAGAGAGTAGAGCATGTTTACATTTTAGTGTTGTTTTTCTCCCATAAGGATTTCCTAGGGAAAAAGGAGTCTAGAGCATCATTATTTTTTAGGGTTGCTTGTCTCCCATAAGGATTTCCTAGGAAAATAATTGTGTTGATTGTCTAGAGATATGTATGTGTGTGTTTCATTATGTTCTCTATTTCTTACGTTGTGTTTCATTATGTTTTATATTTACATTTCTGCCCTCCTATTTTTCTTTCCAATCAAGGTTTATAAAATAACATGAGAAGCAGCATGAGACTTGGAACAATCATTTTCATTATCTATATGGAAGGCAAGAAGGATTATATCCCCTTAAGCTTAAGCTTATGTAGTTTGTCAATTTTTATCATATATTTTTTGGTAAGGGTAAATGTTTTTTTATCTATATTACAAGTCATGAGTTCCCCAATTTTACCTTATGTAAAGCATGATTCTAGGATTACTACAATTTGTACTTGGTTTTTTATTGTGATGATGCCCTGTCTCAATCACTTGGAAATCTCTCGATGGGTAGTTAAATCTTTCTAACAATACTTCAAGTAAAATTTATCTATTTGTATTATGTGAAATTATGTAAAAAATGGTATACTATTTTCCATAAAATTGGGTTGAGTTTATCATATATTTCAATGAAAGTTGATTAAATATGTTTTCTTTAAAAGGATCTAAAATTTTTGTTAAGGTATGAATTGCAATTTTTTGTGGCTCTCTATCAACCTTCACTTCCTCATTTCTAGAAAAAATCTACTTGCTCATTCGTATACCCACTTTCTATTCAAATGCATGAGTTTTGAACTCTCGATAACTATGTTTTTCCACACAGCAAAATTATGTCACATTTTATACTAACTCTAAATATTATTTTGAATTTTGGATTACTGTTATTCTTTTATATAATTTAACATTAGATATAAGTTTAAATTGAAAGCTACTTGGATGAAATATAGCTTAGATATGGCATTTGAAAATTATTATCTATTTATTGAACTAAAGGACATAATTATTACACATGTTTAATTTACATTCAAATGCTTCTTTGATTTATCTCCTATAGCTTAATGTAATGCTAGATATATAATTTAAGTTAAAGGCCCATGAGATAAATATGACTTCTATGTGACATTTGTATTGAATCATCTATTCGTTGTGTTATATGAACATAATTGGTACACATATCTAATTTGTATTACTAATATGTCACGTCATGCTTCTTTAATTTATCTTTTATAGATGACCAGAGCATCCCTTTTTAATCTATCCCTTTTGAGTTCGGATATGTGGGTAATACTCATCCGAATATTTTTCTATCATAAAGCAATGAGTAAAATTGTATTCCATTTGTGTCAATGTTAAGGTTAAGCACATGGATTAAAGTTTTATATAAGATACATTGCCACAGTGTACATTTATATCTAAAGAGTCCAAAACCTCATTCAAGACCATATGTTTTGTTGATGTAGTTTGATTGGTTATATTGCATTGCTTTTGCAGTTGTTGCTGTGGGCCTCACCATCTAGTGATTTTAGGTAAAAAATTATTTACATGGAATTTTGAAGTATCCTAGAATGTTTACTATTTATCACTACTAGCCTTGGTGATTTAGTTGTTTGTTTTGATGCTGCTTTGTTACCCATATTTAATATTTGTTCATGTTTAATTCATTGTTAAGGCTTTTTATTGGCCTATCAGGATGTATTTTTCTCAAATCCATAATGGCTAAAAGAATGAAATTTATCTATGAAAAAGAGAGGTCATATGGAAAAAAAATTGTTTGCAAGTGTTCTTTTGAACCCATAGAACTTGCAACCCCAATATGGATACAATACTAAGTAATACATAGCCTCCTCATCTAACTTAACCAGGGATTTGCAATACTATATTTGAGTTGGCTAGCTCCATTTCAAGATATTATAATGTTAGATTATTATTTCTATAGATTTTGATTATGGTAGTAAAATGTGACAAAAAATCGGAAACTACAAATAATATTATTCTAGATATATGTAAAAAGGACATGGTAGAGAAAATCAAACAATATTAAACTTTTCATAAATAGTTGAGATATAAATACATTTTCTAATCTTAAAGCAATAATTTTTCTAATAATTTTTTTTTAATCAATAAATAAAAAAGAAGCATTTTCAATCAAAATCACATCCAACATATAATAAAAATAATAAAAACAATTTAAAACTTCATACACTACGACATTACTATGGCAAAGAGCATAAAAATATACAAGCAAAAAATCCTTTTATATAATCATGGAGAGCTTCAAATATACAAGAAAAAAAATCTTTCAGCCTTCTTGTATCCCAGAGAAAAGAGTTACTAAACAATCATATTTTAAACAATTTTAAAACTTGGAGAAAATCATCTGTGAGTGCATTCAATGTCTACGTGTGTAAGGGGGTTAGACTCCTTGCAACATTGTTTTTAGACCCTCCTTGCATTCCTTGCAACATTGTTTTAGACCCTCCAGCAAAATTTTAATGCAGCACTCTCTAGAGAGCCATGGCGACAGAAGTGGAGGTGCTTTATTTTTAGCAGTGCGCAAGAAGTTGGAACAGATGAATATATTTTTCACAGAATATATTCCTGGACAATATTATCGGCTTGTGTGCCCAGAGTGTCAAGGAGGACAGGCAAAAGCGCTGTCTCTTTCAGTTAATATCGGAAATTATGGGGTTTCCGCGAAGTGGACATGCTTCAGAGCTAAATGTGGTTGGACTGGCGGTTTTAAGATTGCAAGGATGTCTGTAGGTTCATCAGCACATGAATTGGAAAACTTAGCATTTCATAATGCTATATCAAATGATGAAGCTGCAGATGTGACATCAGATGTTGATGTTATGGCTTTAAAAGATTTCACAGAGGAAAATCTGCGATTGGAGCAAATTTCTGATCAGGATCTCTGTGATTACTTTGCTAGCCGGAAAATTTCTAGAGAAACCCTGCAAAGAAACGGGGTGATGCAAACCAGAAGAAATAATACGATGGCAATTGCATTTACATATCGAAAGGATGGCAAGATTGTTAATTGCAAATACCGTGATGCACAAAAGAATTTTTGGAAGGAAAAGCATGGTCAAAAGATTCCTTATGGGCTGGATGATATCAAGGAAGCAAGAGACATTATAATTGTTGAAGGGGAATTTGACAAACTTTCCTTGGAAGAAGCTGGCTACAGAAACTGCATTAGTGTACCTGATGGTGCTCCTCCAAAGGTTTCAACAAAAGAGTTACCACCTGTAGAACAGAAATATGAATTTCTATGGAATGCAAAAGAATACTATCAGCAGGCTAGTTGTATTTATCTAGCTACATATGCAGATAAGCCTGGACAAGCTCTTGCAGAAGAGCTTGCTTGACGTATTGGGCGTGAGAGGTGCTGGCGAGTTACATGGCCTAGGAGAAGTGAATCAACAAATGAGTTATGCAAAGATGCAAATGAGGTATTGATTCATTTTGGAAAGCAGGCTCTGAAGGAAGCAATTGAAGGTGCTGAACTGTATCCAATACAGGGGTTGTTTAGATTCAGGAGCATGCGAGAAAACTGCTAGAAAAGCATATAAAAAATCCTTTCTTCCATGCTAAACTTGGAGACTACATACCACGAATCAGTGCGGAAGAACTAGAGCAGGGAAAGCAGTGGCTAAATAAGAGTTTTTTTCTGATAAGGTGTGAAAATGAAGCACT